>QAOC01014055.1:332322-515030 GCA_003255005.1 Begonia fuchsioides
ATCCGGTTATGTATAATCAAAATATGCACTAAATTAGCCACCATTGCAGGTCACTTCTAATTCGGTAAGATTGGTCAGTGCTACAACAAGAGAGCTTCAACATGAATGGAATGCTCCATCAGGCTATTCAGTCAATGTTGCTACTGCTAATGCCACTCAGGTTTTTATTTCTAGTGCTATGAGATTAACCTTTGCACCAAATACTGTTCAAATGACATTAATGAGTTATGGAGAATGGATATAGAGTAATTGTGTCATTGATGTTATGGTTTAGCTTTGACCTTGCGAATTTCTTTAATGAAAGATCATTATTGTTTCCTTTTATTTGATACTTGTTGAAACTTTCTTTCTCATGACTACATAACCAAGGATTTTAATTGGGAGAAAACTTAATTATTTCAAGGAAGAGGGTATATTGATTGAAAGAAAATGCAATAGAAGATAAAATAATTTTAATTATTCAATTTTATTTCTGTTTGGTTGAATTTTTATCCCCCTCAATTAGGATTCTACTATTGCTTCCATAAGACCAATGAACTCAGGCTTATATGAAATTAATGTTATATTTTTCTCTTATTTTATTTATTAAATCGCCTTTAACTAATATGTTCCCTGTTCACAAGTCCTTTTTCACTTGACAGGTTCTATTAGCAACAGGGGGTGGTAATCTGGTTTATTTAGGAATTGTTGATGGAGCGTTCGTGGACATAAAACATGCACAGTTGGAATATGAGATTTCATGCCTTGACATAAACCCTATTGGGGAAAATCCAAATTATAGTCAATTAGCTGCAGTTGGAATGTGGACAGATATAAGCGTTCGAATATTTGCACTTCCTGACCTCACTCTCATTACAAAGGAGCATTTGGGAGGAGAGATAATACCCCGTTCGGTTCTTCTTTGTTCCTTTGAAGGGGTAATTTCGCACTTGCTCTTCACACTTAAACAGTGAAGTCGCTGTTTTTTTAAATCAATTAACCTCAGCAAAATCAGGAGTCTTTCAAAGTTGTTTGGAGAAGAATGTGGCATCCATCTCTATTACTGTTTTTGTATGCTTTTTCTCCCTCACCTATTCCACTTTTTTCTCTTAATAATTCTATGTCTATCCTCTACAGATACATTACTTGTTATGCGCCCTCGGAGACGGACATCTGTTGAATTTTCTACTGAACACGAGCACTGGTGAGCTGATGGATAGGAAAAAAGTCTCTCTTGGTACCCAGCCCTTGACGCTACGTACATTTTCTTCCAAGAATACTACACATGTATTTGCTGCTTCAGATCGGCCTACTGTGATTTATAGCAGTAACAAGAAACTACTGTACAGCAACGTAAATGTTAAAGAAGTCAGCCATATGTGTCCTTTCAACTCTGCTGCTTTTCCCGATAGGTATCTTTCTTATTACTCAAGAAAAGTCGCAGAATATTTAGGTTTGATCCAATTTGATGGAGCAAAATCTTTCAAATATCATCGTAATTCACTTTATCATATTCTGTCAAGCCAAATTCTTTTTAATACCAAGTAGAACTAAATTTAGCAGTTGAGTTTTAACAATCAATCTGTCTTAAAATTTTTCAATACTGAAATTGATGATTGAGATGAAGACAAGTAAGGGCAGTCAATCATCTTATTAGAAACGTTTGATATGTTTCCTTAAGTTCCTTGAAAATTACAGCATTATTTACATTATTTCATGCTGTCATTCTTGTCACCAGCCTTGCAATTGCAAAAGAAGGAAACCTTACTATAGGAAACATTGACGACATTCAAAAACTACACATCCGTTCCGTTCCACTTGGAGAGCATGCACGGCGTATATGCCATCAGGAGCATTCTCAAAGTTTTGCTATTTGTAGTTTGAAATATAATCAGTCAGGAACAGAAGACGCCGAAGCCCATTTTGTCCGCTTGTTGGATGACCAAACGTTTGAGTTCCTATCAACTTATGCCCTTGACACTTTCGAGTGTGGTTGCTCGATACTCAGCTGTTCCTTCTCAGATGACAGCAATGTATACTACTGCGTTGGCACTGCATATGTAATGCCAGAAGAAAGTGAACCAACCAAAGTAAGTTAAAAATTGTGGATTGATTTGAACAATTTTGATGGAGGATTAATCATTGTGTAACACTTCTTTTACTTTTTCTAGGGTCGGATATTGGTTTTTGTTGTCGAAGATGGGAAGCTACAACTAATTGCTGAGAAAGAAACGAAAGGAGCTGTCTACTCTTTGAACGCTTTTAATGGTAAACTGCTTGCAGCCATCAATCAGAAAATTCAGTTGTACAAATGGACACTTCGTGAAGATGGTTCCAGAGAGTTACAATCTGAATGTGGACATCACGGGCACATAATTGCGCTCTACGTGCAAACACGAGGAGATTTCATAGTTGTTGGGGATCTAATGAAGTCAGTCTCCTTACTAATTTACAAGGTTCGTATAATCTTATACTTTATCATAAATATGTCACTCAAATAATTGCCAAGCATGAGAGTCGATTCACTACTTATATGGAAACTTTTGTAGAGATGGCCATCACATCACCTATTTTGCTAATCTATGATGTCATAATCTATGTATTATTTTTGCTAATTGATAACCTTAGCACGAGGAAGGCGCTATCGAGGAGAGAGCTCGTGATTATAATGCGAATTGGATGTCAGCTGTGGAGATTCTAGACGATGACATATATCTAGGTGCAGAGAATTATTTCAACCTCTTCACTGTTAGGAAGAATAGCGAGGGTGCAACAGATGAGGAGCGTAGTCGTCTGGAGGTGGTTGGTGATTATCACCTCGGTGAGTTTGTCAATCGGTTTCGACATGGCTCCCTTGTCATGCGGATGCCAGATTCAGATATGGGTCAGATTCCTACTGTCATTTTTGGTACCATTAATGGAGTAATTGGGGTGATTGCTTCTCTTCCGCACGATCAGTACGTGTTTTTCGATAAACTTCAGTCGAACATGAGAAAAGTGATCAAGGGTGTCGGTGGCTTGAGCCACGAGCAGTGGAGATCTTCAAGCAGTGAGAAGAAGACGGTAGAAGCGAGGAATTTCTTGGACGGAGATCTTATAGAGTCGTTCATAGACCTCAGCCGCAGCAAAATGGACGAGATTTCGCGGGGAATGGGTGTATCGGTCGAGGAACTCTCGAAAAGAGTGGAAGAATTGGCAAGGCTGCATTGATTTTGATCATCATGTCTCTTTGTTTGATTTGTTTGTTGTTTTCTGGTTTTTAACTGGGACCCGTTTTCTTTAATCCTCTCAAGGTTTGAATTGTTTATTTTGTGCTATAGATTTTCTAGCCCTTTTTTATGATCTTTAACTTGTTTCCATCAGTTCATATAGCCATTAGCAAATGAGGCTTGTCGTGGTCGGAATTTTTCATCGTCTAAGATGGTCGTGTAAGTCATAAATGATTTAATAGTTCGTTATGTAAGGGTTGGTCCCGGTACATGCCAAGAACTGAGACAAGATTGTGAATTTCGGTTTCGAATTTTCAGCCCCAAAACCAGGATTGAACGGAACCTCGAATGAACCGAGTCCTGGTTCTGACCATGTATAAAAGTTGGAAATACTTTCGATAAAATGTGACGATTTACGACTCACTTTAAGAGGATAAGTTCGTTTTTTATTTTCTTCGGGATCTTTAGATTGAGGACCATGACTGTGGATCATGTGGTTTCAACCGGGTCATCATCGGCGATAACTACGATGGAACATTCGACTCCTTTTTCTCTTTTTATTTGAAATAGTCATTTAGTGGTCAACAGGAGCATAGTTCCACTAGGCAAATAAAAGAATAGTAATGTGTTAGAAACATTTTGGCTAAGGGCGGGAGACTTCCGAGCGAGTGGTCGACTGAGAGTAGACTGGAGGGTCTACCTCTCACTCTCACATTAGTGTGCGGGAAGGGCAGGGAGTAGGGGTCGGCCCCATGAGAGGAGCGACTCCACTATTACTGATCAAATATTATCAGAATTACTTTAAATTTTTGTTTTTTTCAAGAATATATGCTTTAAGAATTCTATGTGTATAAATATGAATCTAGAGGAAAAAAAAACTAATATCTCATTCGTTATTTATCGAAGATTACGATTTGATCTAAGTATTACTTGGTTAATGATAATTAGTGGAAAAACATTCATTTTATTTTGACTAATCACTTCCAATTTCTTTCAGCATTATATATTAAAGTAATTACTGAGTGGATTATTAACCTTTGATTTTCATATTTTTCATCATTATTAAAAAGCGCAATAACAAAATTCTAAATATTATGAGATAAGCAATGCTACACTTATTTTCTTAAAACATATGTTCAAGTGTCACAATTGGTCTATTAAAAATCAATTAATGTATTAAATTATAATTAATTTATTATTATATTTATTGCATTAATAATTATTTGAGCGTGATTGTCAGTATAAAATATTTAAATAACTTTATGTTCCCTATCTTTTTTACTTTCTTAAATTATTTGATGACGTGTTAAAAGATGATTAATTAGTTATTTCAATCATTGTTTTACACGTCTGACAAGTACAACCAGGCCAAATCTAGATTGGCTGCACACAGTTGAGACAATGCAACCAAATGCTTCAAACTAATTTCCATTTTTTCATATTTATTTTCACCCTAGATTACTGTTAAATTATCACATTTTTGTTAAGTTTCCCAATCAGAGAGATTTTACGGGCACCCGTTCTTCATTAAGAGAAAGATAACGAAATTTAAGGAAAACAATTTCTTTGTTTATATTAGAGCTGGCAAACGAGCGCTCGTTTGCCAGCTCGGCACTGTAGCAGCTCGAGCCTGTATCAATTATCGACCATGATAATAATTTTGCAGGTTATGAATTCAATTATATCATAGAAATAAGAGGCGAGATACGAGATTTAAATAAGTTGGTCACGATAGAATTTGAGTAACTCCGAAATCTTGTAAAAAAAAAATGCAATTTTAGTCAAAATAAAATATTTTAATTATGAAAATTTGAGTCGAATAAAACAAACCATGACTTTGCAAAATAATAAAATGGACGATGATGTATTTAGTTTTTGTTTTCAAGCTCTACTTCCCTACGACGCTACGCTGAGGCCAGGGCAGGGCCCTTTACAAGTAGATAAAAGTGAGCGATGATTTCAACTCCACATGGCCAAGCTGTCAGTGGCATATAACTGGTACTCCAAAGCATCTTCATTCCGCCATTAAACCTCTCCTCAACGAGCGAAAAACGTTTTTCTTTTTGGTCAAATGCATGTGTGTGTTTGTGTATTGAGTATGCTTCTTGCTTAGGGGCGGGTTTTGAGGAACAAAGTTCTAGGCAGCAATGAGTGTGTTTGAAGGCAAGGCATAGCCGCATAAGGTCCCACGGTCGAGCGTGAGGTTTGGCTCAGACGCGCAAATTAATTATAACCCACGTCTGTTTTCGCTTTTCTCTAGGCTCTCAGGCTTTCCGTTCAAATCGTGGGTGGGTTTGCCATTTGGCTCCTCAGGTCCCGTCGTGTATTTTTAGCAGGGGAGTCGCTCAGTCGTGCAGTTTCATTAATGGGTATGAGTTGTCTCGGCTTCTTGACTTGGATTTGAGTTCGTATTTTGGAATCTTCTTGGTGGGATTTTAATAAAGAAAGAAATAGTTAAGAGGGATTTCTTGTGCGTTCTTTTTGGTATAGCTTTGGATTCTCTTTACTGCACTTTTTGTTGCTCTAATGGAGTTGTTGTCGTAGATCGGAGAGGTTTTGTCTGAAGATTGATTGTGCATTTATCTTCAGAGAGGAGAATGGAGTAGTTAGCATTTTAGGACTGTTTTGAGGTCTTTGAAGATTTAGATTTTGAGATTTGGGTATTCTCTCCAGGTTCTTCTGGCTGATTTTGGTCCTTGAAGAGACTGAAAAGATATACAATTCCACTTGGGTTTAATTTGATATATTGAGCTCAGTTGTCATTTCAAGTTCTCTTTGGAAGCTCCACATACTCGGAATAGTGGACAATGGCTTGCATGAAACTTGGATCTAAAACTGATGCATTCCAAAGGCAAGGGCAGGCCTGGTATGAACTCTGATTTTTGCATTTTTTTCATATTTTTTGTGTTGGCCTTTTTTATGTGCATTTGGGTTAAATTATGCAAATCGTAGACTTCCCCCTTGGAAGTTTTCTTTGAGTAATAGGTCAACCCTCAATTAGTGGGTGCATAACCTGAAGAAATTGAGCTTACGACCTGTGATATTGAAATGGTTCGTATAATGTCGTTCTCCTTTGTTATTTCTTCATAATCTTACTCATTTACTAACAAAAAACGCAGAAAGAAATAGGGGAAAATGTTTCTTGTATGGCAGATTTGGTAGCCATGACACGCCTAGAAATTTTATGTGGTACTTTTTTCCAGAATACTGTTATTTGCATCTCTTATTTCATAGAGTGAAGAACAAACTAGACAACAAGCTTTTAACGAGTTGCGATCGATAAGCATTTAACGATTTCATCATTCGTTGTTCATATAATTATCTAGCTTTTAACGAGTTTGTTTTAGCCATCTTTCTTAAGGATCAAAAATATTTTGGGCAAACTGTTTGACTAACCATTTTTCGTATTGATTTTCATCTTCATTTTGATCAATAATTGATTCTGTTTAGCTGCTTCGTGTGACATTATCTCTTAAGCTTTTCTTCTCGATGAACGTCACATGAATCTTAGAAGTTAGGTGAAATTTGATAGCTTCACTTGTTCTATTCCCAACTTTTATGGCTTTCAAGATACTTCATCCACCAATTTATCACATTTTAGCATTGAGAATTGATGTTAAGATGTATTTAATGCAATTTTTGTTTCGATCGTGCTTTCTGTCATTTGTGTCTATTTTTGTCTGAGATCATTATTCTCGCATGTTAATGTTGAAAAAGAACTTGACTTGGAAGATCCAGTCTCAAAGAAATCACCGACAGATAGTTTCCTGCGATTATGATAACTTGTTTGAATTGATCATGTGAACCAAAGTTTCGTTATAATCGTAGGTTCTGTACGACTGGACTCCCAAGCGATATTGTTGTTGAGGTTGGAGAAATGTCCTTTCACCTTCACAAGGTACTTAGTATTTACGAATGCTTTGATCGATATGCCCATCAATATTTTGATTATGCTTCGTAAAATGTACTTTGAGCGATAGAATTCTCTCTGATTTTTCTACATTCAATGCAGTTCCCTTTGCTGTCGAGAAGTGGAGTTATGGAACAATTAATCGCCGAAAAATCCGAAGAACAGGAGGAAAAATGTGTCATTAGCCTTCCTGACATTCCCGGTGGTGCCAAAACATTCGAACTGGTGGCAAAATTCTGTTACGGTGTGAAACTTGAACTCACTGCCTCGAATTTAGTATTTCTTCGATGTGCTTCGGAATGTCTAAAAATGACGGAGGAGTATGGCGAGAGCAACCTCATTTCACAAACTGAGACCTTTCTCAATCAAGCCGTGCTCCAAAGTTGGAAAGATTCACTTAAAGCCCTGCAAACTTGCGACGAAATTTTATCTCAAGCTGAAGAACTTCACATTTCGAAAAGGTGCATCGAGTCTCTGGTGACAAAGGCAGCTACTGATCCGAATTTATTTGGTTGGCCCCTCATGGAACTTGGCGGCCCGATGCAAAGTCCGGGAGGAAGTATCTTGTGGAATGGAATAAATACAGGTGCTAGACCGAGAAACTCGAGCTCGGATTGGTGGTTTGAAGATGTGTCATCTCTAAGCTTTTCTCTATATAAACGGTTGATTTTAGCGATGGAATCACAAGGAGTTAAGCCCGAAATCATTGCCAGGTCTGTCTCTTCTTATGCAACGAGGTTTCTTCCCGGCCTCCATCGCCGACAAGTGTCTGGCGAAGGTAATGCCCATTTGACGACATTGGGTCCCACTTTATCAGAAGAAGAGCAGCAGATTTTACTTGAAGAGATCGATGAATTGCTTCCAAAGGAGAAGGGCTTGCTTTCGACGAAATTTTTGTGTGGTTTGCTAAGAATCGCAATGATTCTTCATGCCGTCCCGTCCTGTACATCGAGTTTAGAGAAGAGAATCGGAATGCAACTCGATGAAGCCACTTTGGAAGATCTTTTGATGCCCAATTTCTCTGACTCGATCGAAACACTTTACAACGTCGAGTGCGTGGAAAGGATTCTCGAGCACTTCCTTGCTCTCGATCATGCTTCGGGTGGGGCCTCTCCTTGTTCGATTGACATTGGTGAGATGATCGGATCACCGTCACTGATTCCAATCTCGATCGTGGCGAAGCTTATTGATGGATATCTTGCCGAAGTCGCTCCGGATGTTAATCTGAAGCCGTCGAAATTTCAAAGTCTTGCATCTGCCGTGCCTGATTATGCTCGACCGCTCGATGACGGGCTTTACCGGGCCATAGATATATATCTCAAGGTATCTACTTTCTTCAACACAGCTTTCAATCAATTTCTCCACATAATCGAACTCTAAATTTGGATAAATTCAGTCACACCCTTGGTTGGGAGAGTCGGACCGAGAGCAGCTCTGCCGGCTAATGGACTGCCAGAAGCTTTCGTTAGAAGCCTGCACCCATGCTGCACAAAGCGAGCGGCTTCCCCTTAGAGTCATCGTCCAAGTTCTATTCTTCGAGCAGCTGCAGCTGAGGACCTCCATAGCCGGGTGCTTTCTGGTCTCGGACAATCTTGATGGGTCTAGACAGTTGAGAACCGGGGTTGTTGGTGGGGGATCAAACGAGGTTGGACGGATTAGTGCTGTGAAAGAGAATCAGGTCCTAAAAGTGGGAATGGATAGCATGAGACTTCGAGTCTCGGAGCTCGAGAAGGAGTGCTCTAGCATGAGGCAGGAGATAGAGAAGTTGGGTCGAACAAAGAGTCCGGGCTCGGCTATGACAACGTGGGGGAATTTATCGAAGAAATTTGGATTCGGGTTGAAGTCTCAAATGTGTAGTGCCCAACCATGGTCGATTAGAGACTCGAAGGGTGGATCGAAGAACGTTGACAAGGCGAAGAATGTTGGCTCTGGAAGAAAGCATAAAAAGAGCATAGAAGTGGAGGAGGAATACTAGATGTTTTGTATTTTATGGTAGTTGTTCCTTTTTTTTCTTTCACTTGCATATTTAATTTCTTTCAAATTATGAAACTTCCATCCATGTATCTTTTGTTTTCATTGTATTAGGGGTAAGCATCGATAAAATCAGCTTAATTTTATTTCGAAATAGATTCAGAATTAGAAATCACAGTTTTGGATTTTTAGAACTGGAACCAGAATCAACGGTTCCGGTTCTATTTTGATTTTAATTTCATTTTATTTTATATTTAAAAAAATTAAAATATAATATTAATATATTTTTTATTATATTTAGATGAAGTTTTAATTAATTTGACGAGTTTATAACTAATTTTAGGATTTAAATAAAATTTTATTATGATTTTTTATCATATTTGAGTCGAGTTTTAACTAACTGAGCTAGTTTATAATAGGAGTGGGCAAAACCGGCCCGGACCTGCTGTTTTGCCAGGACCGGGTGGGCCGGGCCGATTTTTACTGGTTCTTTAAATTAAAAAAACCGGCTACAGCTCCAAAGAAATAAAAACCGTGAATCACGGTTCAGTACACGGTTTTAGAGTCTTAACCGTGTGAACCGTGGGTTATTAAAAACTCAACCCACATCTGCGAATAAAAAATCGGAGGTTCGTCGCCTCCCTGTCGTCGGCCGTCAATTCTTATATCTGTGAATCAAAAATCGGAAGTTCGTCGCCTCCTCGTCATCGGCCGTCGATGAAATCTGAACTTCCTCCCCGTTGTCGCCCGTCTCTTGAGTCTCAAGCAGTCGTGCTCACCTCGATAAATATTGGCGCATTTTGTTAGGAAAAATAAGCGGAAAGTTTCATTATATTCTGGATAATTTCTTGTCATTTCTCGTTTCTAGACGAGGATCGATTGTGTTTATTTGAACTAACTGTGTTATTAGGTTTGATTAATTTGGAATAGTAGGAGTACCCATTACACATTCCCAGTAAATATTATTATTATTATTATTTTTAAATTAATTTTTCAAAAATTTTAATTTTTTTTTAAAAACCGTGAACCGGCCCGGCCCGGCCCGTGAAAAACGGGCCGGGCTGGGCACAGTTCACGGTTTTATTTTAGATTCACAAGTCCAACTTCTTCTAAACCGTTTTTCACGGGTCCAGTATTATAATTGATAAAATCGGCCCGGCCCGGCCCGTGCCCACCCCTAGTTTATAACCAGCTTTAAGATTTATTTCAAATTTTAATATGATTATTTTATCATATTTAGGTCGAGTTTTAACTTATTGGGCGGGTTTTATTACCAATTTTAGAATTTTATTAGTGGGTCGAGTTTTACTCAATTTTAGAATTTTTTTGACCTACAGTCCCGGTTCTGGTTTCACGGATTTTTACTCTTAGAGACCGGAACCAGCCCATAAATCACAGTTTTTTAAAAATTAAAAAAATACCAAATTAAAATCAGCAGTTTTTGTCCAATTTATAGTTTTTGTCCAGTTTTACCCCACCATACATTGTATATCTTTTTTATCAAAATTTTTGTCATAAACTCGAGTTTCTTCGGTACACTTTTGAAGTTCGTCTTCGGGAATTTCAATCAAGAGCTAAGAATGTATGCAAAGAACTTCTTCGTAGTCTTTGAACTTTATAAGCGGTTGCTAGAGTCTTCATTTGCTCGGCGACGACAATTCTTACAAAAAAACATGTTCTCGTTTGATATGGAACAAGAAACGTCTAGATGCGCACATTTCATGAATGTTGTGACATTAATTCGACTTCAACTGAGGTAAAAATTATTAGCACATATATTGTGTAAATTGAAAATAATTAAAATATTAATATTATTATTATTATTTTAATCTTAATTTTTCAAAATACATGATTTGTTTTTATACTGATAATAAAAAATAATTTATTACATTAATTATGATTCAATTAGATAAATTGTTGACATATTAATTAATATTTAATTATTTTGGATTAAAACTAACTAATTTTGTGGTTTTTTATCTACACGGACCGAAATAACCTCAGAAAACCGGTCTCAAATTTCCCATTTCTTGGTCAGAGATATTCAAAGACGATCTCTCTCTCTCTCTCTCACAAAATGGCTGAATGAATGAAAGACGATCAAGATTTGAAAACGATTATTGATTGATTACTTCGCTGTTTCCCGGATCTCTCCTTCCATATACACTTTCTCGGCTCTTTATTCTTGATTTGGACCTCGATTTCACTCTTCATTTTCTGGATCTGCATCTCGAGGAACGGGGGTGGGGAAACCTCACGGTGTCTACATATTGAGTTTCAAATTAGATCGTGTAGAAAATGGATAATGGCGATATTGAAAGCGGAGAAGATGAATTCCAAGGCCACATGGGTCGAAAGTATCGGCCAGTGGTCGCCAATGATCGTGCTGTTCTCGAGATGTCTCCAATGGACCCGGGATCTCCTTCCTTTCCTGTTCCTCAACATCCTTCCTTCAAGTTAGTTCGTTTTATTTCTTCCCATTTATTTTGAATTTGGTCGATTGCACTGGGTAGATTAAGGCTTAGTTTCATCATTTGAGCAAGTTATGGAAGAAAACGAACGTGGGATGGAAGTTTATACTGGTGCATTATCGGATATGGCTAGAGTGATTTGGTGTTTCGTTATTCACAGATTCATAGGCTGATATGAATTTTTTTATGATTATTCTGTTATAAATGTTAGGGATTGTAGCCGAAGCAGTTTCTATCGTTAACTGCTAAATATTAATCAAGTAGATATGGTGAACGAAATGGTTTTATGGTAGTGGTTATCGTTAATCTTTTTTAAACCTGGCATTATCGAGACAAATGCTGGGGGTTGTCCATTTGCAGTTAATTAAACTGCAACTTTGAGCTTTTCAGGCGTTCTTTAGTATATGCTTTGGGTATTTTCAAAATATTTGGTACTCATATGAAAGTGTAAGGGGGATATAGGTGGTTTTAGTTTGTTCTTATGTTTTTCGCATTGCCTTAATATTGAAACAGGAAAGTAAGAGTGAGCTCACGGGAGAACATAAAATCTGATGCGGAAGAACAAGATATTAGTCATGGAGAAGTTAACGGCCCCCAAAGAGAATCAAAACTGGAGTTGTTTGGTTTTGATTCTCTTGTTAATATTCTTGGTCTCAAAAGGTACATTGTGGTAAAAGTTGTTTCTGTTATATTTGTGCAAGTTATGATTAGTAGGTGTTTTTGTCTATTCTAGTATGACGGGAGAGCAAATTCCTTCATCTTCTAGTCCTCAAGATGGAGAGGATTTTTCCATCACTCAGGGTATACCAAAGGTATGCCAATGTTTTGATTTTGTTGTCACGTGCATGATTTGTTATCTTTTCTCCTTTCCATGTTTAATTATGTGTAAGTTTACAGAACATAGTTGTCCTTAAACAATGCTTCCTTGATTTGAGTAACAAAAGAAAAAGTGAAAAAGGATGGCGGAAGAATGGCAGGAATTTGTACAATTTAACATGGCTGCTTTTAAAAACAATATAGTGGAAATTCAATAAGATTAGAATGTACTTGTCTTGCAAAGAGAAGTTTTCTTTTCTGATCGGTGCTTATAAATCTAATAGGTCCCTTCTTACCCTGAAAAGGCAGGACACCTTGCGTCTTTCCCTCATATTGGAAGTCTGTTTCTCTAGCTTGCTCAATCTTTTAAAATTATACTACCAGCTAGTAATAAACTGTGATGATTTCTTGTAATGGTTCAGTCTGCTGTCATGAACTAACAAACATTGTGTTTCATCGAATCACTATGTCCATACAATGTATTTATTCGTCTAAAATATTGCTGTCTATATCTGAATTCAAATGAATAAAACATTTTTCTAAAAGTATTTAATTTGGTTTTTAATGTCAGAAATTTAATTATGGAGGCTCCATCGTTTAATGTTGGATCTCTTTTTTCGTCCATATCTCATTCTTATTAAAATGATTATGTTACCTTGCTCAAAGTGTGCTTATAATTTCTAAAGTATTGTCACTCTTCCCAAAAGTATAGGTCATTGAGATTATGCTGATTTAACTACTCATGTGTTTGAGAAATTTTCTAATATTCTCCTTCATTTATAGTCGTAATTTAAAGGTCTTATATTTGAGTGACATAAATTTAGCTTATGTTTAGGAACTCAAAGTTTCTTGTTGTGGTACCTCGGTGGGGCTTGGGCTATCGTCCATCTTAGAAGATTAAGTTGTTCGGTTTTATATAATTTGATCACGATTTCTTAATGTAAATTAAGTGATCTTATTTTATTGTCAATTAGTTTTCTTGTGTTCATACGCAATATGAAAATTTTTAGAGTGAATTTTGATTTCATCTTCCCTTGCATTAGAAATTCAGTGATTGCATCCATGATGTGTTTCTTTGACATCCTTCATGCAGACTTCTGATCTCAAATTTGGCACGTTGATGGGTGTATTTGTCCCTTGCTTACAGAATATCTTGGGAATCATATATTATATTCGTTTTTCTTGGTAACTTTTCTTTTAATTATTGACCTGTTTTCTACCTATGCTTCTCTATGTATCCTTCTATACTTTGGGGACATGCATCAGGTTTGTATTTGACATTCTATCTAAGTGCTGGAATTTTTGGTTTGGCGTTAGTTTCATGGTATGGGCATTATCTTTTGTGTTTATTCTTCAAATTCCAGCGCATTATGTATTACAAATTAATCTTCCATATTTCAGCTTGTACCCAGGTTTTTAAAACTCGTGAATGATTTGCATTTGACCTTTTTCGTTTTAGATTTTGCTTAGTGTATTATTTCCTTTAACTTGAATGTCAAATAATGATTTTTTAGAATATAATTTTAATAAGACAATAGGGAGATTAGAATGCATGAGACTACTCAAACATTGAAAACATATCAGGAATTCTCTTTATAATATTTCCACATGTAGGATGATTTTACGCAGAAACTACATTTAATTCTAACTGCTCCTTATTTTAATGTGTGCAAGCAAGACTCGCTATGCACAGCATTAAAACATATCTCTGATGTTATCTTCATAACTCATTTCTTAAAACATGTTTATTAGTTTACTGAAACAATTTATCAACAACCCGTTGTGTTTCGAGAAGAAAATCATGGGATGCAAATATGTCCATTTTTTTAAACCTTATGTTATATGCTTAGGTATCCAGATTTTACACAAAAACTCTACATTTAATTCTAACTGCGCCTTATTTTAATGTGTGCAAGCAAGACTCGCTATGCACAGCGTTAAAACATGTCTCTGATGGTATCTTCATAACATGTTTACTAGTTTACTTAAAACAATTTACCAACAACCTGCTGTGTATAGAGAAGAAAACAATGGGATGCATATGTTTCCAGTTTTGTAAACCTTATGTTTTATAAATGACAGATCACCTGTTGTTTTCTTACAAGTAACTATGAAGATCAAAACTAATCTTTCTAAGTATCTTATTGTTTTTTTACCATTTTTTTACACTAAATCATTTCTTTGCCTTGTGTGTGAGCTTGTCCAAGTTGTTTCTTTTGCCTCTTTGGGCGGCATATGACTCACTTATCTAAATACAAACTTCATGATTTTTTAGGATTGTTGGCATGGCTGGTATTGGTGAGTCCTTAGTGCTGGTAGCATTTTGTGGATTGTGCACTTTCCTTACTGGAATATCACTAAGTGCAATAGCAACAAATGGTGCAATGAAGGTGTGTATTATCAAAAGAAATTAGTAATGATTTTATTTCTTTAGTACTGTTGCATTAAAGTGAAATTATTTTTCTTTTTTGTTAGTTTTATGAATTATAGTTTCGAAGATTGTTTTTCCTGTTAAGGATGGAAGTTGTGTGGATCTTTTTATCATGGAACTATTTTTCATGTTTTCTTTGCATTCAAGATTTTGCATGAAATGGCCTTTACTAATTACTAATAGTAAGTGTGTTTAATGGATAGGAATAAGCCATCTTTTTCACTTTGTCCCCCCGCTTCATAGGTGTCTTGCTTAGCCTTGGCACTAGGCTTAGTGAGGAATGAGGCTGAGTCTAGTGAACACATAAGTTCAAATGAGACTCCACCAAAGTACCAAATAATGATATTCTTGCGCGAATTGTATATTTTTTCAATTGTTTAAAGCTATATCAGGGATTTTTTTTGAGTTATTCCACTTCAAATAATTTTTGGGTGAGATTAGTCTAATTTTAAGATTATGTTATTGACATTTGTATCACGATCAACCAGTAACTTTTGTCTGATTATTTTTAAAGAAAAAATTATCTAGTTGGTTGTTTTAATTTTTTTGGCATGCTTATTTGTGTGTAAGCCTTAAAATTGATTGTCCATTGTTA
The DNA here is from genome assembly GCA_003255005.1 of Begonia fuchsioides. Taxonomy (NCBI): domain Eukaryota; kingdom Viridiplantae; phylum Streptophyta; class Magnoliopsida; order Cucurbitales; family Begoniaceae; genus Begonia; species Begonia fuchsioides. The sequence goes on from QAOC01014055.1 coordinate 347,705, forward strand.
AGATCCGTCTCTAAAATGAAAAGAAACACTGTAGCAATCCTGATTGATAAATCCCGATGGAAAAATTGAACTTTACAACCTTAGTGTGCGAAAAAGTAAACTTCCAGCTGGCGTCCAGTATAACTCTACCTACACCCCTCCACTTTCTACTCTATCAAGGTTTATTGAATCGTTTGTAACTATTAGTAACCATTTGCAGCTGCTCATAACCACTTCCTCCACTCTCTTCTTTCTAGAATATGTAAACCTTACAAGAGGTTTATCATCCATATATATGCACATTTCTATGAAACCCAACAAAGGTTTGAAAATACGAATTTTTTTAGGATCATGTTTCATTACCCATAGACATTCATTCTTAAAATCATTTCTTAGATTTTACTTATTTATCACTAGTAAGTATTCCCGTGTTTGACTAATTTGATCTGTGGTTTTCATACTTCTTGATTCTCTGCTTACATAGATTTGTGACGTAGGTGGCAATGTGTTTAATGATTGTATTGTTTTTAGGGTGGGGGACCTTACTATCTCATTGGACGTGCACTTGGTCCTGAGGTTGGAGTCAGCATTGGATTATGTTTCTTTTTGGGTAATGCAGTAGCTGGTGCGCTGTAAGTTTTCTTTTTTTACTTTCTGGCGAACTAAGAATGTAGTTTGAAGCCATTGGTTGGATGTTCTCACAATGGTTATTATTTGCTAATTTATGATATGTACTGCATATTTTTGTTAATTTTGGACAATGTTTTTCTTTGTCATGGTGATTCTAGTTATGTGTTGGGAGCGGTTGAAACCTTTTTGAAAGCTGTTCCGGCAGCTGGGATTTTTAGAGGTAGTGACAAATAGTTTGCTAAGCACTGAATTTTTTCTACATTGACATGTCTTATATTTTAGAACATAGTAGTATACATATTCAGTAATTTTGGGATTGCTGATGTCTTTCTGGACAAAGCTTACTCTGGTAGAAACTTTGAGCCTTTTCAATGTACCAATTTGGCTTTCATGAATGCTAGATCTAACATATCCGATGTGGATAACTAAGCTTTGATGAAGAACAGACAAGTGCTTTGTTAGTAGTATCAGTGTCGAATAGATGAAGAGTAGTGTGATGCTGTTTTAGTTGTATTTTTCTGTTGCATATGGTCCTTTCTAGTTAGAGATGACATAAGTCAAAGGTGGCTTTGGCAGCCATTTTAGTCAGTTTATTACTGGGTTGTCTTTTGCACCATCCTGGTCCTGGTCTCTTAATAAATTTGATATAATTTATAAATGACCACCTTGAGACATAGACATACTCCTTTTTTCACTACAAATGGGTTGAAACAATCTTAGAATCTAAAACGAAACTAAAATGAGTTGTCTTAACTTATAGTGAAAAATGTGAGCTCATCTCTTTATTGAAACTTTGAACTTTTCAATAAAATGGGAGAGTGCTAAAAGCACTTAACTGGATTTGTGAGATTAGATCTACTTACTAATATGCTTAGCATCTCATTGTGTAAATAAAGAATACAGTTTCTGAAATCTTTTTGTATCTGCAGAGACTATAACCAAAGTTAATGGCACATCCATTCCTGAGCCAATACAAAGTCCAAGTTCTCATGACTTGCAAGTTTACGGGATTATTGTGACCATAATTCTATGCTTTATAGTTTTTGGTGGTGTCAAGATAATCAACAGGGTTGCACCTGCCTTCCTTATTCCTGTTTTATTCTCCTTATTCTGCATATTTATTGGAATTTTTTTGGCAAAGAAGAATGACCCTGCAGGTATAATTTTCATTTGATGTGTTCTTCGTGACAACTTCCCATGCTCTTTCACCAATATTTTTTCTGTTTATCAGTATGTTCCTCATTCAATGCATCTTACATGTTAACCTTTTTTTTGTTTTTCATGATACTCAAATTGATAAATGACAATTATTGCTGTTAGCCAGTTCTTGCAACTGCATGAATCCCCACTTGACTGTCTATTGATGTAATGTACTGGTCATATTAATTCTCTTCTTTATGTCTAACCAATGTTAATGGCATGTATTGGCGTCTCCAAGGAAGTTGCGGCTGATAATTTAAGCGAAATTTTGATGCAGTGTGGTAGTTCTTCCTACCTGAATCTGATTATAGGGGAAATCAAAACTATGATATGTGAGAAAATAATAAAATCGAAAAAATATGATTGTTTCCTTATTTTACCAACAATACGTCATACTTTATCGTCATCATTATGATATTGAGATGTTTCATGGAAAATAAGTCGCATCTTTATAATCTTTTTGAGACTTTTGTTTCTTGCTCTTTTTTATTTGTTCCTGCGGTGCTAACTTGCATACACCTATAGTGACCTTGAATGGACTCAAACCTGGAAATTTATCAGAGCACAGCATTTGAGCTGTGGCTAAAGCCTTTCCTAATCTTTAACTTCTTGACCTGTTTTTTTCTTTACATATGAAGTTAACAGTTGCTTTCTAGGCATTTGCAATGGTGCTTTGATGATTCATGAGAATATTTGCTCCATGTTGTTTAGTCACTTATTATCTTAAATGTATATTTTTATAATAAATAACTAAATAATTGTTACCTGAACTAATATTTTGGATATAGAAGTTGATGCTGAATAACCATGTGCTATTGCATTCAACTTTCTTTTTTCTGCCATGATATTTATCTGATGGAAGAGATAAAGTAATCTTCTTTTGATGTTACACAGACGGGGTAACAGGATTGAGTCTGAACTCCTTTAATGAAAACTGGAGTCCTAAATATCAGACTACTAACAATGCTGGAATTCCTGATCCTGAAGGAAAAGTGTACTGGAATTTCAAGTAAGCTGTTGAACTTACCCAGAGACTGTTAGGCATACGTTAGAGGAGTAATTTATTAATGTTGATATTATGGCATAATTTAGATATTCTAATTAGGTTAGGTTATTATAAATAAATGGGAAGGGATAGTGGCAAGCAACTTATAAATATTGATGAATTGTTAGCCTAGTTTTTAGGGTTTTGGAGTAGCTCGTAGTTGGTTTTAGGCCAGTTTCCTAACTGAACTATCATGGTTTATTTTCTGTTTTATCTGTTCTTGTACAATCTATTAGAATGGAGTATTTTAATGCTCATCAAATTGCACTATGTATACATTTAGTTGGTAGTTCTTGATAAAATTTTACTATACAAGTACGGAGATGAGGAAAGTTTTTTTACTAGTGGGTTCCCTAAGTCATGTCACCTAATTTTTTTCTTTTGGAAGGGAAAAAACCACTTTACAGTTTTACGTATGTGGGGCGGAAATGCTGAAGAACTTGATGTTTGACATCTGTTTGTTAGGAATCAACAAGGGAATTTAGAATTATCTTATCAAATTTGTTGCTGTAAGTTTATTTGTCTGAAAATTAAGAACATTATAAAAAATTCTAAGTTGTAAAATCTTCTTAAGTATTGAGGTTCCTGTATTGGCCAGTTCTATAGCTGCAAGTTGCTCTCTGAGTGGGGTCAGTTTTTTAGACATGCCAACTGGAAAAGAAAATATTATTGAATGGGTCTCAAGTCTTCTTCACTGAGTTTTAACACTATTAATTTGTTTCCAGTGCATTGGTTGGTTTGTTCTTCCCTGCTGTGACGGGTATTATGGCTGGATCTAATAGATCAGCTTCACTCAAAGACACTCAGCGTTCAATTCCCATAGGAACCTTGGCCGCTACTCTTACAACTACTGCACTGTATCTAGTTTCTGTTTTATTATTTGGAGCACTTGCTACCAGAGATAAGCTTTTGACTGATAGGTATGTTTTATGTTATCTTTTTCTTCTCATTGTCCATCCATTTGCTATAGTGGATAGAAAAGTTGGTCTTTTTACTTGATGTTCCCTCCAAGGTTGAACTCAAAAGAGAGAAGTTTTGGAGGCCCTCCCGAAATTTTTTTTTCCAGCAATGATTAGTTTTAGATCTCTGTATATATTTCATCGAGGAATGTTATTTCTTATAATATTAGATCTTTTTCTTATTTGGTTTCATTGGTTGCTTACAACGTAATGGCCTTCAACTGTTTGTGCATAATCATGAAATCGAGAAGTAATAAAGCTGTTGATAATGACGATCAATCTTTTGTTTAAAGTTGAAATGGACAAGATTAGGGCTTATGAAGTTGATAAGAATTTGGTTTTATGAAATTTCTCCAATATCACTTCTTTATTATTCGAAGTAAAATTAGAATCACACTATTTATTATGGAGAGGTCAGGTTCCCATAACTCCGATGAGTGTTCTGCTTTAGATAGCCGATAATGCCCCCTTTTCATGTACAATTCTATTGTACTCCTTATTCTCTTAATTAGTCAGCTGAAAACTACTCAACTGCGTTGACAGTTCTTCTTAATTTTCTTTCTTAACAACTGCTTCCTCCTTTTATTAGTGATTCTTATAGGAGGCTTATCAGAAATGAGTTTTTTTGTGTCGTCTCTTGGACAATAGTAATGCAAACTGATAACTGACGCTGAAAAAGCAATGCAGTTAAAATTATTTCTAAAACAATTCCGGCCCTTATTCGTGGACATTTAATTTTGAATTTCGAGGAATAATGATGATAAAATAATTTGAGCATTTGAACTTCTCGTTTGATACCTTTAAAAGCATAAGTTGTTGTGGAGAAACTAACATTTTATTTAATGTTATTACTAAGAAGTGAGAATTATTTCTTAGCACAGGCTACTCACTGCTACGATTGCTTGGCCTTTCCCTGCATTTATTTATATTGGAATCATTCTCTCGACCCTAGGCGCTGCTCTTCAAAGCTTGACTGGGGCACCTCGCTTACTCGCTGCTATAGCTAATGATGATATCCTCCCTGTTCTTAACTACTTCAAAGTTGCAGAAGGGAACGAGCCTCATGTTGCTACCCTCTTTACTTCATTCATTTGTGTTGGATGTGTTATCATCGGAAATCTGGATCTTATCACACCTACTATTACTATGTTTTTTCTTTTGTGCTATGCTGGTGTCAATATATCTTGTTTCCTTCTGGATCTGCTTGATGCTCCTAGCTGGCGACCTCGGTGGAGGGTTCACCATTGGAGTCTCTCCCTTCTCGGAGCATCCCTTTGTATAGGTATGTACATACATTGGCATGTTTTTTTATTTATCTTTGTAGATTTTTCTTCTTGAAAGAAAGATAATGGAACCCATGTTGGTGTGGAATATAGAGGAAGATGCTGCTAAGTTTGGTGTTCTTTATTTATTGGTGGACTATGTTCTCCTTTTGATATACACGTTTGGCACGCTTTTCATATTCAGCATATTATAGAATGGAGAAAGATTTAATTGTGCCATTGCAGGTGCTTAGTGGAGTGGAAAAAAGATATTTATTGAATTGATAGTGGTGTCATTGGTTCCTATTATAGATATATTTTTTTCTAAATAACTAATCATAGTTGAGTATATTGTTAGAGTAAATATGATGCTTCATTCTATATTTTTACTTTTTGTGTGAGACATTGGATTTGGCGGATGTGCAACTGTTTACTTTGAGGGTTGTGCTCTTGATTAATATTTTCTTTTTTTTATCTTAGTCATTTGCCCAAGATATTTAGGTCGACATAATTTTTCATTTGCACGGTCACTATTAAGTTGATACAAGTATTCAGGCATTGACAGAATAAATAATGGGTTTACTTCTTTTTGGCTTGAGCTGTTTGCCTTTCCCGACCTTTGTAAATGGATTGAGGGTTTGTATGTATTTTGTTAATTTGACCCTACGCTGTTTTTTTTACTATTGAACAAATTGGTGGTTTGCTTGCAGTTATCATGTTCTTGATCTCATGGTCATTCACTGTAGTCTCATTAGCCCTTGCAAGCCTTATATATTATTACGTGAGTATAAAAGGAAAAGCTGGAGACTGGGGGGATGGTTTTAAGAGTGCATATTTCCAACTTGCTCTTCGCAGTCTAAGGTCACTTGGAGGTAACCATGCAATAATATGTGCATCTATTTTTTTTATTTTTTGATGCCCACATTTCTTGTGCCTTGATTAATCATGTGAAGATATATCATTTTTTTTCATATCTGCCTAAAATAACCTAGTAATTTTTTTTGGTTATTAATTCTGTATCATCTGAGTTTGAAAAAGCGGTTAGTTTAAAGCTATGAAAGGCTTTATATGCAATTTGGTTATCTCCATTGCATTCATTTTATAAATCTATAGTTTCTAGGCTAGATCTGGAACTGAGCCAACATATTATGGAGACGATTACTGTTGCACATGTTTTTATGGAGTATTTTAATTACTAATAAGTATAATATTAGGGGTAGTTCAGTAATTAGTATTAGGTTGTTTTCTATATATATTGGGTGTTAGTCTTTTAATTATCATCTTTAAATATATTGTCATGGAAAACCTCTCTATAGAGTGTTTCACCTTCGGACAAGCCTGTGGTCACCGGAATGGTTAACCGTTGGATCATGGAGTTCTTTTATTTTCTATTTCATCGTTTTATTATCGTTCTTCGGATATCGGCACTTTTACTGCTCAACAATTACCTCTCCTCTTTCTGACATTTCGTCCATGTTTATTTATTAACTATCTTTTCAGCAAGCCAAGTTCATCCAAAGAATTGGTATCCCATTCCCCTGATATTCTGTAGGCCATGGGGAAAGCTGCCTGAAAATGTACCTTGCCATCCTAAACTTGCTGACTTTGCAAACTGCATGAAGAAAAAAGGGCGTGGAATGTCAATATTTGTCTCCATACTGGACGGAGACTATCATGAAAGAGCCGAAGATGCCAAGGCTGCCTGCAAGCAGTTGGCTACATACATTGACTACAAAAACTGTGAAGGTGTAGCTGAGATGGTTGTAGCTCCCAGCATGTCTGAAGGCTTTAAGGGGATTGTCCAGACCATGGGCCTTGGAAATCTAAAGCCCAACATTGTTGTGATGCGATACCCCGAAATATGGCGCAGAGAGAATTTAACTGAAATTCCAGCTACTTTTGTTGGAATCATCAATGACTGCATAGTGGCTAATAAGGCTGTTGTTATCGTCAAAGGCCTCGACGAGTGGCCGAATGAGTATCAGAAACAGTATGGGACTATTGATCTGTATTGGATCGTAAGAGATGGTGGCCTGATGCTTCTTCTCTCCCAGCTTCTTCTGACGAAAGAAAGTTTCGAGAGTTCGAAGATTCAGGTCTTCTGCATAGCGGAAGAGGATTCGGATGCAGAAGTTCTGAAAGCGGATGTGAAGAAGTTTTTGTACGATCTTCGGATGCAAGCTGAGGTCATTGTCATAACGATGAAATCGTGGGATGCTCAGGTGGATGGTGGTGGGTCCCAACAAGACGATTCGTTGGAGGCGTTTTCTGCAGCTCAGAGCCGTATTTCTACTTACCTAGAGGAAATGGAAACTACAGCGAAGAGAAATGGGACTCCATTAATGGCGGATGGGAAGAATGTTAGTGTGAATGAGCATCAAGTGGAGAAGTTTCTTTACACGACTCTCAAGTTAAACTCGACAATTCTTCGATATTCGAGGATGGCTGCTGTTGTGTTTGTGAGCTTGCCTCCTCCGCCGATCAACCATCCTTCGTATTTTTACATGGAATACATGGATTTGTTGGTCGAAAATGTGCCGAGGCTTCTGATTGTACGAGGATATCGAAGAGATGTTGTAACTTTGTTCACATAGTTGTTGCTTTGTTCAAATTTTGTATTTTAGATCTCAGCATTCATTTGTTTGTACCACCATCATCCTACATCTGTTTGTTTTCTTTTTAGATTTTGAAGAAATTCTTTGAAATATAGAAAGCTTATTTTTAGAACATTTAATTTATTTTGGGTTGATCTGTATTTATTTATACAATGTCAATCATCAATTGGTACTTAATGTGGAATTGTTGGAATTTGGGTTCGCTCGAATTTTCAATTTTCAGACAGGTGTTTCATCAATTTAGTCTTTTCGAAGAACCTACAATATGTGATCGATGGATACACGGAGAAGTAATGCCTGATGAATCTACTAAGGTTAGAGTTCTACAAGTATTGGCAACCACCGATCTATTTGTTCATCGTTTTGATTAATAAGATATATCGATTAAACTATGCAACAAGGATTAAATTTCCACCAATTACAGTTCATCAACTAGACATTTCAAATTATAGTAATATTATTTTTGTTTTCTAATTATATATTTTTATTAAATAATTATAATAAATATAATAAATAATTAGTTTAATTTAATATATTAAATATATTTTATTTAGATTAATCAAAATTGAATACGTATACGAGTGAAATAAAAAATATTGTAAACCTAGCATAGATCATCCCAATTCCAACCGCACATTTGAATAATCCACTTATAAATATGCTTCTCAGGTATATCTGTAGGCTCGAAAAGGGATGATCTCCGATGAATTGATAAAAAATAATAATATACAAGGTTATTGCTCGACGAAAAACGCCGATTTTATTCGCTAACACCCGTAACAAAACTTTGAAAAATAATCAATCTCAGCTTGAAGCATTGCAAAACTGTTGTATTTTTTTACATTAGAACAGCGCCAAAGTGTAGGCATTTGGTTTTTCCCATCACAAATAAGCTTCTCTCCTTTGTCCATGTGAGACAGAATTAACTTATAACATAATGATCGAGAAAGAAGCAGGCATTATTACCTTTTCTTCTTTCCCTCGCCGTGTCTGGACCGCCTCGGAGCTTCGTCTTCGCTCTCACTTTCATCGAATTTAAAGTTATTTCCCGACCCATGTTGGTCGTCTTCTTGACACCTCGACTCCTGCTGATACTCTGCATCATCATTACCCAATCCCGGGATTCCTTGGCTCTTTCCCAATTCAGATCCTGCACTGCTATACCGCTCATTTCTGTCACTAGATGGAGCCCTTGGATCTCTTCTCATGATTCTGCTATTGTTCTGTGAAGGGAGTAGAGGGGGCTGGGGTTGTTGCTGATACATTGGGTGCATACCGCCCGTCCGGCCACCACCTCGAGCCCCACCATTAACACCCATTCCCCCCATGAAAGGGCCTCGTCCTGGGCCCATCATCATTCCAAATCCACCACCAGGGAACATGGCTCCAGGTTGTGGTGCCCGCCCACGGAACATCATAGCCGATGGGCCCGTAAAATCGCCAGAAAACCTTGGACCATATGGGCCAAAATTGCGCGGGCCCATAGCAAAAATATCCGGCATTGGAAATCCGTCGGGAGTTACTGGTCCGTAAGGTAATCCATCGGGGCCCATCATCATAGGGGGAAAGCCCGGCATCCCTGGCATCGGCCGTGCCCCACGTCCGATGGCCATGTGAGGTGGCCACATCATTCCCCTGCCTCTTCCTCTTCCCTGCAGCATTGCAGTCCCTAGCGACTGGCCATAGCTATCGTCCTCTTCTTCGCTTTCTTCCTCTTCCTCTTCTTCGTTGTCTTCAAATGGAATAATATCTGGGTTCTCACCCCCACTCTCCAAATTAACTCCTTTGGCCTTTTCCTCCTCTCTTTTTGATTCTGCTGCCAGCGAGACTGCCTGTACAGAAGATGGCAAAGAATGTCATTCCACTCTATGAGTAAACATTTGTAAAAGCTGATATGTTGGGAATATCAGCATTAAATATCTTTTCTAATTATAGGCTCATGTTATTAGCAAAACAACAAGTATAAACCGAAATTTCTCCTAAAATTATTGATATTTCAGGAGTTGTACGGAAATATACTCACTTTTGCTGACTGTTTAAATATTGAGAGATTGTAAATAGAATATCTGTTCTGTCTAAAAAGTTTTACTTGCTTTATCTAGATAATTTTACTTCACCATTTTCTACATCATTTTGTCATTCTCTTTTTAATCCACTCGAGCTAACATTTTGCTCCAACACCTAAAAATGGAATAAAAATTAATAATACCATGAGTTCACTATCTGGCTCAAGATACAGCAACGAGGCCAATTGTTCCCCGATAGAAGGTTCAAGCTCCTGACAATCTCTACTTATCTGCAATAACCATAAGGAAAGACGGATGTGGAAAGATATAATTCAATAGTGCTAAACATAAAGTATCAAAATGGACACACTGGTGCCTTTTTTCCGTTTTGATCAGCATATTATGTGTATTATTTCCAAAAATACATCAAAATTCATGTTTAAAAAACAGAGTACATGGAATAAGCTAGCTCAATTCAATTCATTTAACAGAACAATCTTAAACATGAGCTTTGCGGCTGTAGTTTTATATTCTACCAAAGAAAAATGGAGTGAATCAAAAAAAGTAAAACTGTAGTGAATCATTAAAAGTATAAATGCAGGAGAGCATTTGAACATTCCAGGCCTGGATGATACCTTTACTGGTAAGTTCTCGTTAAATGGATTCCTCAAATGACGAGTTTTCTGGAAGGTTAATTCACACAACTGCATACAACAAACTGCAATTACTTAGAAAAATACAAGCTTCACTCATGCAACATGCATGCCCATTAAACAACAATTGACCAGCATGTCTACGATTTAATTAACAGTTGCAAACAAAGAAACACTTATACACAGAAGAGGACATTCGCTTCTATGACAAGCAGGTTCTTTTACGCAAAAAGGTAGCAGGAAAAAGACATGATTTTTTATTTGCATGGAAACATTAAGGAAAAAATATTCTTAATTGCATTCTCCTAACTCAAGTTGGGTCACTCTCCCTCAAACAAAAAACTTTTAAGCATTTCATTTATTGAGCACGTCAATAACCCCTGTTTGCCTATCTCCTTTAAAATCAAAATCAGTTCCACACGACTTACAACAAAATATGTTCAGAACAAATACAATAGTATCAAATAATACAAGAAGCAAAAGGGGAATAAAGAAAATAATCACGAATAAGGTTACTCTTTCCAACTGCTTTCAAAGATAAAATAAAAACTTTCCAACTGCTTTCAAAGATAAAATAAAAATTGAGTAGTAAATCTAAGAATGAGTAAATGTGTGAAGAAAACTTTGAATCTATAAACTCAATGAAAAAGCTTTAGTATTTTTGCTGCGAATATTAGGACCAAACTTTGAGATGAACATAATTTGCACCTTATAATTTGTAGGAGTCTTTAGCCAGTTGGAAAGATGCAAATTCAACTATTTCATTGAAAAATTTGTATAACCTACCTACGTTCATAATTTTTTCCATCCACAATGGAATAAATTTCTTCCTATATATTTTCTAATATAACCTCAATATGGTTCAAGACAAGAAAGCAATGAAGGTAGGGAAAAACTACCTTCAGCCATTTGAGAGAGAAGTTCCTTCCATAATGAGCAGTTCCATGAGCATACTTCCAATTGCCACCTCCAACTGACCCACCAATTCTGGACATCATCTTTGCACAACCCTAGAGAGCCAACCAATTAAGTGTCTCACACATATGGCAAGAACATGATCATTTCACATCTCCCGATAAATATAACAAAATTTATAACCCATGATAATACATTAGAGAGAGAGAGCATGAAAATACTTGGCACCTGGAAATGGCGAGTTCTGTTGACAGAGAATATTAAAATTACATTTTCAGCAGAGTCAAAAGCTTCATTCAGCTTAGCTTCATTACTCCGTTGAGTCGCCCATACCCCTTGTTGTACAGATAATTCCAAATTTTCACGGTTGCAACTTTTAACAATAAAATACCTAGATTCATGTTTTCAAGAAAAGATTAACCTCCAGAATACAGTAGAGTGACATTGAACTACAAGATTTCATCAGACACAATAATCATTGATTCCTGCAGGTTACATACCACCAAGTATCAACAAAACTAAGATCATTTGGTAAACACATGACATCCTTCTTGTGGCATATAATACATGGTCTAGAACTAACAAGCTTGCAACTAAAATAACAAATGATGTCCTCATCAATATCACTTGTATTACACGCTTGCAATAATCTTTTTAGTGTTTAGTTGCACTAACCATGTTCCATTGTTATGCAATAAAAAAGTAAGAAAAATGATTTTCATGCTTCCAATCGATATCAATCCATAAAATAAATACAAGGAAACAACAATTCTATGAACTAATGACATTATTTTTACAATTCCCCAAATGTGATCAATTTTTCCCAAAACTCAAACCACTTCATTGTATTTGCCAAAATGAGTGGAAAAAATAAATCTCAATCATGCTTCAGGTCGGAGAAGCCAAACATACTACTTCCAAAGATTCCATCTTCACACAGTTCAACAATACCATATTTTCCTCCAAAACTTCTTGACTAGGCTGTTTAAATAGATGCATAACATTTCATCCATTAAAATTTTTTGTTGTACAATGAAGACTTCCTGATGTATTGACTTCCAAATGAAACTTGAAACAATATCATAAATAATTCACACAAAATTTTGAGAAAGGTTTTGTATATGGAAAGGAGAAAACTGGCGTGCAAAATGTACATTCCTATCATGACAAGTGATTATACCACATTTATCCATGTTCAGCTTCATATCTATTTGATAGTGAGAGGAATAACTTTCTCTAAGCATGCAACTACTTGCACTTATAGCTTCTGCGTCCAGAATTTTGTGGCTAAGAATGAAAAGGATTCTTTTGTAGAAAATTCATTATGTACAAAGAAGAAGAGATCAAATTATCTACCTATAAAATACTGTTCCCGTTAGCATGCTTGGGCTGCTTATCAGCATCACAGAATGGCAAATAATGTTGTATAACAATTAATATTATTTGCCTGAGTTGGGAGGGATGGAGTGCAAAAATTTTCTTGATACTCAATTCTATTTTTTTGGAAGTCTTAACAAAAATGAGGTTAGAATTTGCTGAGTGGTCACCGAAAGTATTTAGTATTTATGGCTTATTTAACAGCTAGCTAAAAATGTTACGGCGGATGATTTTTAAAAAAGTATACATATAATTTAGTTATCTGAGTGCGCCTCATGCAGTGAATCAAACAAAAGAAATAGATTTCAATAAAAGACAGCCTTCTTACTGAACAAAAGTTAAATATTTCTATTCAGCAGGAAAAAAAATTATTTACAGTTGATACTAAGAGACTGACAACAACTGTGGAGGTTTTCACTATTCCTGTTATAAATTTGCAAGAGCCATATAAAGTAGATCGCATAGCTTGACAATGAAATCAAATACTATCTGTCATACTCAACCTTCAACAATCTATGTGAAGACTAGGATAAAAGAATGATGCTTATTTCTCATGTGCAACAAGAGTTCTAAAAAAGGAACACTTTTGTGGTGAGACAAATCCAAACCAATCAACAAAAATAATGAAAAATATGACAATACAACAAATGAAGAAAAAATTTTAAGTACTATATATTTCGTGCCTAAATATAAATAATGTTGACTTCGAAGAAGTAACAGTATTACAGTTTATCAACGAAATGATTCAAAATCTGCTACCCTAAAATCACAAGTAGCGGTTACCATATAATATAGAAATAATTACATAACCAAATTAATAACCTTATAACTCTGAACAAACCTAGATATTCCTTGAGGTAAAGGCAATGCGGTTCTGTTAGGCAGATTTGTCTGACCATTGGGAACACTTTTTGTCTGGATCTGACTACTCTGTTGTTGGGACTGCTGAACTTGTTCCTGCTGCTGGACATTGGCAGACTCTGCTGCAGAAGGATTTCCGGCAACACCCTGACTGACAAAATTGGGACCTTGGGGAGGCTGTGGTTTCTCTCCTTGTTGGGTAAACCCAGGACCACGAGGAAAATATTTGTTTGATGAGCCATAATTATAAGAGCTTAAATGCTGTATTTTCTGGAGAACCTCCTCCACTGGAGGGGGAGGTCCAGGCAGTTTTGCGTGCCTATACCGGCAATCAGGACCATTTGGGCAAAACCCCAACTTGTACCTATAGAAAGAGAATATCAATATCGAAACATAATATCAGCCCTTATAGTAATGACACTTTAGTATAAAATAAATTCATGGCCTTGTCATAATTTTCAAATTATACGCTATTGAATTTCACGTCGTGAATGCTTAAAACTTCAACACTTCAAGTCAGCTGCAAGATTGACTAATTAGTTTGTAATCAAACATAAATGGTCAAATCATCAATCAAACTTACATCACTAAATCCTCACAGTAATTCCTTTTCATATAACATTAAGTCACTATAGTAATTCCCGTTTCAAAATATAATCGCTGACATGATAAAAAAACATAGTTATTCGAGAACCCATAAAAACAAAGAAATATGTGCCTCCTCCAATTTCTCCTTCTATAGTTTCTTTCTTTAAGTAGTGGAAAAAACATTGTCTAGATCTTTGTAGAATTTAGAATTTTAAACCCCGGTTTTTTAATGCACTTTTAATGAGCAGCCAAAAAAAGAGGAAAATCTTACAGAAGTCCGAACAAATAAGTCTATCTTATTCGAGCTTTTAAACAATACATAGGCTCATGTTCTTATTCAACAATTTCACTTTTGAGTTTGCAATGAAGCTCAAGGTATAAACTTTCAGAGCATTTTCTTTCACATTTCGGGTAGAGCCGCCCATTTTCATATACTTCAAGCAACTTACCCAGAAAATAAAACCGAGATATGTCGCCGTGAATTTCCCAAATCTAAAACAGTTATATGCATGATCATATAGTCAAACAGAATACAATTCCGCACACTCAGACAAAGTACAATTCCGCAGTAAACTAGGCATAGATATACTTACATATTACACTCTTTGAGATCTTCGTTCGTATGCTTATACACACAATCTTGTTCCCGACATTCCCCGTACAGCCGGAAATAGCGGCAAACTGGCATACGAGCCTTATCATACTGATGAAGGAAGCCACAAGCTTCGCCTTTCATACAAAGACCGCGAAGCCAATGGCGGCACACAGTCTGCCGAAAGCTTCTCCGCCCTCCCATATGACCTTGCGCTGGTTCGGCCGAGTCAGCAGCCCCAAGATTATTTCCCGTAGCGACTGCAAGAGACGAATCGGAGTTAATCAGAGGCGCGGAGGGCGCAGCCAGACTAGGGGGTGCGGAGTCGAGGCCTCCCTCAAAGTCGAAGCTGAGAACTCCCTCGGAATCCTCCATTGAGGTCTAGGGTTTCAAAGGTCGCTACAGATTTATGGTTTGTCCAACACAGATATCAGAGAGCGAGAGATCAATGGCGGTTGGCCTGCAAGAAGAGGGTTCTGGCGCTTGAACGGAGAAGGAAGAGGCCCGAGGGCTGAGAGTAAATATCTCTCAATTCGTAATTAAATTTAAAATTTTAGCTTCAACAAAGATTTCAAAAAGAAAAAGTTCTATCAATTAGAATTTCGGTGGACCCTTTATGCTTTCGATCCAATATTTTATAATTTTACTCAATATATTGTGTTTTCGATCGATTATTTTGTGATTTTGATTAATTTTTTTGTGATTTCAGTTGACATTTCTAGCAGTTTGAAGCTTTTGGACATTTTTCGATCCATCATTTTGTGATTTTAATCGATCATTTTGGAATCTTAATAATTTATGAGAAGTTTGGGTCCATATAAACTTATTTTTAATTATAACCGCGTGTATTTTTATTTTAAAATAGTTCAAACGAACTCTAATTTGAACGAAATTAAAAGTATTCGAATACAAATGCTATAAATATTAAATATTTATTTTTAAAGAATATTTTAATAAAAATTAAATAATTAAATGCGTCATAAAAAATAAATAAAATTTAATGAAAATTCAATAAGTAAACACTAATTCCTTTAATAAAGGTGAAATGGGCCTTTGACCTTGTTTATGAGAGTTGGCAATCCGATCCATAAGCTGGATATTTTTCAAAAAACTAAATGATAATTTTTTTGTAATAAAATAATGAATAAGGTGGAGAGAATTACATAGATAATATTTAAGGTAAAAAATTTAATGACTCTGGGGATCCACCCACAACCCTCGCGTCACGCTTGCCCAACCACGAGCCCACGAGTCCACGAGCCAGCTTGAGCGAGCCGACGGACTCGGTACGAGCTCGAGCTTTGGCTAGAGTCAGACTCAGCTCAGCACTGTAGCAAAATAAGCTGGGCTCGTACTGCTACAGTGTCGAGTCTGCTAGCTCGAATGTCAGCTCTACCCACATATTTCAAAGTTTGTCATGTTAGGGTATTTTTTTACTTATTTTAAAGTTTGAGATTTTTCAAAATTCAAGATTTTTGAAATTTTACATTAATATTTATGGGTCTAGTTTTGAATTCTTAAGAATTATGAAAAAAAAAATGAATGGATTATGTGTCAAATTCTCAACCCAAAACTAGACTAAACTCCGAGCCAAAAATTCCAAAATCCAGCCCATGCTCCAAGCCGGCCCAAACTACGACCATTACAAAACCCGGTCCAAACTAATGAAAAAAATATAACCGAACCAAGACCAAACCCTAAAACACGGTCAAAGCGGGTCAAAGAACCCAGTTGATAAAACGAGTCACCAGTCAAATCCAACCATCTTCTCTCTCGTTAACTAAGCCAGGGTTTGTCTTTCTCACAGACTACACTACAGAGTACAAGCACCATTAATAGGTCTCCTGCTACAAAAAAAACAGATCAAAAAACCCTAGAAAATCTTCATAACACAACGCCCCTTCGCATCCACAATCCTTTTACAGCTGCACAGAAAGATCCTTCAAAACAAGAACAGTTCGATTTAACGCAAAGCTGCGTAAAAAAGATCCTCTTTCATGACTAACTGGCCCACCATTGACACCAGCAGAAAGCATCGACAAACCCTAACGTTAGAGAGAGAAGAAGACAACGAAAAGGGAAACTGGGGTAGGGTTTCTGGGGCATTATTATTATTTTCTTGGAGTTCTGGAAAGGGTGGAGATCTTTCTACTTTAATGTTGCGTCGATGGAGTTCTGGAAAGGGTCTGAATCTCAGCACGCCCATTCTGGTTTCTGATAACTCCACCCACCTTCACCCATCAATATATTTCTTCAAACGTAGACGCTAAATTTATGAAAAAAGTAGGGTTTTTAGTCGATAAGATCCTGATTAGTTTCTATAATTTATGTAAATCAACTTTTTCATTCAAAATATACGTTTCATGCACGTTAATCCATTGCTGTTTCTATCATTTCCGTCGTTTTATATTTAGCAATTTCGAACTTCTTGCAAATCCGGTGATAGATTTTGAGATTCAGAAGGTAAACACTTGCAGAAAGCACTATACGCGCTGTATTTGATGAATAATTCAGACAACGAGTTTTAACTGTTTATATTTCAGGGATTCTCATTCGTTCGAAACATAAAATCTAACTGTAAATGAGATCGAAAGACATTCAAAAGGTTGCAAATTTATCACGATAAAAACAAATGGAAGAGAATGTCTATAGAATACACAGAAAACTAGAGAGGAGGGAGGGAGAGATGAGGCTAGAGGCTCGAAATTAAGAGAGAGCTTTTGGTGCACGGAGTTCCCAGTCGTCGTGTCATAGTTATTACAAGATTGAAGGTTTGAAGTCTGCTGTCACCATGACATGAGTGAGAGTTTTAATCTTTCGATCTTGAGATTATCTTTGTGAGTTCTTGTAAGTTCTCGTGAGTTGTTACAAAGGCCATGATTCATCGTAGGAATTTAATCTTTTAATATTAAGATTATTTTTTATAATATAAGTTCGGACTTTACATCTCTCAACTGCTAAATAATTGTGATTTAACTACGTTGAGGGGAGACAGGGGAACATGAGGGTTCTGAGCACTCTTGAGTCAAGGAATTTTTCATTTTTAGTGGAAGGGAGAGCTTTTGTACAACAAGAGAGAGCTTTTCGCTTGCATCTTTGAAAGTTCCTCTAGAAAATTAAAGCCTTTGAAAAAGACCAGAAATGGCAACTTCTCGACATGGATGATGCCATTGTTGATGGTGAGATCTACATGCATGCATGCATACATACATGCATGAAATGTAAAGGAGTAGGGGGTAAAAGGAGGTAAAGATAGGTAGAGTAGGGATGGCAGACACCATAAAAGCAGTGCTGGTGTTTCTTAAACTCTGCAACTATTCTTCTTATTTACAGTCTTGCCCCTGATAGCCTGTCGTCTTAGCTTCCTTCTATCTTGGTTCTTGGCTAGCTTACATTTCATAGCTCTGCTTTTTTAGATTCTCTCTCCTCAACCATGAAGATTCACTGTCTTCCTCCTCAATGCTGGTCTTTTGGTTTCTAATTCGAACGGAAGAGGCCGAGGGTGTGATACCGCCATTGTTGGTCTGGTATGACGAGGGTTGAAGCTCCTGTTTACATTAATGGCCGCCTGCAAGTGATTGGAGAGGGTTTGGTGCTTTGTTGCAGGCTGAATATTATTACCCACTTCCCAAATTAGGAAAGAGAGAGGAGAGAGAGAGAGAGCAGTAATTTGCGTCCTGGGAAATGGTTCTGTCAGGATTTTGCAGCATCCATTTTGCATTGACTTCTAATGGAAAATTTATCGACTAACTGTTTTGATTTGGTCGAAAACATTGAAATATTATATCTAGTTTCAAGTTCTCCATCATTTATCCTCTCCAAAGAATTTAACCTCTGATTTCGACCAGATCTGGAAATAAAACTCTGCGATTTTGCAGTCTGCTAGACCAAGCTTTGATCAAAGATCTGCAACAGAATTGAATTTCTAAACTTCTGGTTTGTTTTCTGATGAAAAGTAGGATGGATTCTGTTGAAATTTCATACCCAGAAAGAGCTTTCATATCAAGGAAGCAGAAAGCTTTCAGATGCATAATTAAACAGTAGAAATTCAGTGGCAGACATGCCATTCATCAATTAAGTCTATTTCTAGAGCTACTACGAGTTCTTTGATCATACAAAAGACCAGTTCATGAACATGACCGCCAGGCAGTGGTTCGAGTCATCGTCGTCTAGAACTTTCCAAGTGACGGCCTGCTCGTAAGTGACCGGTCTGCCCATGCTCGACATACAAATTCTGGCCGGCAGATGAGCAAATCCCTTTCCATAGTTGTTTACCTGCTGCATAATGTTTGAGAATTCGGAGCAGAGAATCTTTCGGCCTTCATCGTCGAGAATCGTCGAGAATCTTGTCGAGAGTTATGTCTTGGAGGGCCACGAGAGTAGTTTAGAGCATGTCGAGACCTGCTTGGTTGGCAAACGTGAAGACTGGAGATGCCTGCAATTATCATTTCAACTAGTTCGACACGAAGTTCTTTCGGCAAAAAAAAATATGCAAAAAAATTGACTAAATTTTACGATAGTTTTCACCACCGAGCAACACATAATGGGGTCGGAATGGTGCCACAATTGCCTCAAAATATCATCGCGGGATTGCGAATCAGATTGAAGGAGATCTCCACCAATATGAATCCTGTCAATTGTAACACAGATTAAGCGAAATGCGAACAAATCTAAAGAACAGAACAAATCTAAAAAAACAAACAGGTCACCTATAACTTCGGCAAATCCATCGAGCAAGAGTAACGGCTTCTGGAAAAGAAGCGCCGGGCTTAGGGCCGAGGAGGGAGCTCATACGCGAAGGGGCAATGGCCATAGCAACCCTTTGAACGGAGCCCACAACGCTCCGAACATACTGACGAGCCATTGCAGCAACACTGTCTCGAGTGTGATTCTCGAAAGTAAATTGGAAGGCGATTGTCACAATCGAACGGAGGTTATAGCCGTTCATATCAGCTTCGCCGCCTAGTCGAGCACTGCCGGGGCCCACTTCAAGAGTAGAGGCCAAATCCAAAGTTCGAGTAGTCGATCCAGAACCATCCTGTCAATTTCACGGTGAATAATTGAAATTGCCAAAAATAGAATTTCAAGTATAGGCAAACCCGTAAAAAAACAAACCGTATTGAGATCCAATGGTATGATCCGAAAACCCGAAGGTAGAAGGGGAGCATCATCTGCAAATGATTCATTGATCGGAGCAAACACAAGCTCGGCGCAGGAGCCAACTGCGCTCTCATTGACCCCACTACATAGCTGGGTAACACAATTTGTAAGAGTAAAATCAAGAGTCACCATACTGTAGTAGAAATCTATAAGAGTTAACAGAAATTAGAAATAGTTAATAGAAGTTAATTGCAATTAAGGGAGATTTGAGAGCTATCTAGGTCTCTCATTTGTGTTCTTTTTGGACGATTTCGTATTGAATAATACAAAAAGATCCTTTCAGATCCTATCACAAATCACCTGCAATAAGTACATATCGCATCCAGCTAATACAATATCATCAGGAGAAAACGCATGGCCATCGAGCCGAACCACCTCCAAGAACTAAAAACATTCAAAAATGGATAGTAAAAATCGAGCAGCTGAAATCTTCTCTAGCTTGGGCAAGAGCATAAAAAGTAGATCATACCTCTTCATGTTCCACAGTATGAGCAAGAGGAAGAATAACTTGGCCACTAGGGAAGCTACTAGGCCTTGGGCAAGGGACCGAGTAAGAGCTTGATTTAAGACACTCAGCTGAGTAGGCATCGACCCCATAATCGGCCCATTCAGATCGATGCTCCCTGAGAAACCGGACAAGCAGAGCAGGGGGAACATCCTTAAACCAAACAAAAACAAATCAAATTTTATGACAATTCGATGATAAAATTAAGATTACTTTCTTCATATTACTCACCTGCAATAGCATTGACGCCTTGGCACATAATATGCCACCACCAAAACTTGGACACATGGACATTCCGCCAAATTGGGAGCTGAAAATTTTATTCGGCGTCAAGTTTATCATAATCGTCACATCCTCAACTCCATCGCTACACATGAGAGACCAGCCATCGTCCATAAATCCATTAACAGCATCATTGAATCCTCTAAGAACGATTCAAAGACATTAGTACCAGTAACAAGAAAAACATTTTAAGATTTTAGAATAAAATCAGTGCAGATTTTACCGGCACAGTTTCTGACTAAACGTCCTCAAAACTGCCGGTTGGCGGCCACTACCAATTTGAATTTCTCCATTAGATTCTTGAGCAATTTGTCTAACATGGAATAAGGCCTGAACAAAAAATTGGACATTGGATATAAAATGCAAAACAAAAAAACTTAAATCAAATCAAAACTTACAGCAATTGTTGTTTTCTGAGCAAGAATCTTAGATGATTCATACAGAGGACGAAGGACTTCAGGTACACTCTGAGCCTAATACAGAAAAGTTGATAATATAAAAAAAAAAGAGTACGATAGTTGAGGAATAGAGAATTCAAAGTTTAAAAGATTTACATCGAAATTGATATGGTCAACAATGTGAATAATGGACCCTCCGCCCTCACAAGCACGAATTAAACATCCACTAGCAAGCATTTCAGTTCTTGTGAAACATGAAGTAGGAGGACCTGTGGGACCACCAGTAGAGGCAGTCAACGATTTCTCACATACCTGTGTATTGTAATTAAGAAAATACTGAGAAACAGAATAGATATGATACTCGGAAGAATTCCAAAAGCAAAAACAGCAAAAAAGTGAAACTATTTACTCAAGTATTCATTTGAAGATACGTCAAAAACACTTTGTAATGTATGTAAGGGGTAATACACTCTTATTGTACACGATGAAGTATCTGAATTTGATTCATGCAGTGAATAAATAATTATTTTAATTATAATAAACTAAATGTACTTTAAATAGACTAATCACAACCACCAGATATATCAGCGAATATGCTAAGAAGGTAAACATAAAATTACTATTATCATTAAGTTACTACTACTTGTTTGGTTCGAGTCTTTTCCATTTTCAATACAAGTTTCAATAATATCCACAATCATAAGTATGAGATTTATAATCATATCTACCAATTGAAAGGTCTTTCAAAACAACTCCACAATCAGTTGATAGAATCAATAGGTCTTCAATTCGTTGATTTTTAAAATTGACATTGATGATCATGGTAGTGCCTAAACACACTGAAAAAAATTCAAATATGAACCAATATTTGCAGAAAGAAAGACCAACCAAACTAGAGTCGAGTCAAATTAACTATACATACCACAAGGCTTCCGTCGTCTAGACTAGTAGTCTATCGTAGAGTCCAAAAATCTCTTGCCGCAGCCAATGCGGTAGGAGCATATGTCTACCCAAGAAAATAAAACAAAATCAAAAGAGTTCGAAGGAAGAATAATAAATTGAAAAATTATGACACTACCAACCTGCATATATATGAGCTCTATTGTCCCCCCATTTCCAGCAGGTATTACACTTAAAATATCGACACGACGGCAATCCCGAAACCAAGAAGATCGGTTTTTCAAGATTTCAGCAATCTACATAAGAACATGTAATGAAATTACTCAAAAGTAAAGAAAAAGGGAAGAAATTTTAGAGCAAAGAAAAAGGACATTACTTTGGGGGGCTCGAGACTAACGAGACCGCAAGCTCGTGCTGCTACTCCGCTACAATTGCGAGACACAGCAACGATTCCAATCGAATCCGGACCAGGCTGCCAAGATAAAATGCCATTATATTATAAAAAAAGCACAACTTAGTGAAGATATTGATAACTTGAATCCAAAGATTCAGTGAAGGGAACTAACCTTCATCCCAATCATTTGAACCCAGTCAACAGCAGTTCCTGTAGCCTTTGAAAGAAACTCTGCCAAGGTCTCCTCAGCAATCGCATGAAGACTGCGAAAATAGATGAGAAAAGCTACAAAAAGTGTTGATTTAAGTAAAAATAATAATGATTTAAGTCACTAACGCGGCTGGGTTCGTAGCATCCCTTTCAGGATGCTTAGAAGATGGGTTTCGCTGATGTTGGGGCTGACCACTCATGACCACAGACTCGCAGCTATTGTCTGTGGTCGCTCCAGAAGCCTGTTAATGAACAAACCCAACAATGAAAAATGGTGATTAATTGAACAAACCCTTCGAAATGGAGTTGAAAATGGTTGAAAACGCAATTGAAGGCTATGATTGAAGAAAATAAATGGAAGGAGTTACTGAGCGTACACTATGCAGCTGCTGACGCATGTACCCATTATCAGAAACTAGTTGAGATACTTGTTTCTGCAGACGGTCATTCTCTTCCATTAACAGCTTGTTCATCGCATTCAATTTTTTATTCACGGTTTGCAGGCAAGCAGATTCTTTCCTCTGCTTCTCGCGGCATCTATACAGGGAAAAATTAAAGAATGAGTAAAGATAGAGTAAAGAGATTTAGCCAAGGATTGAGGAAACAAGTTGAGATGGGAACTCAAAATAAAATTATTTTCCATGAAAACCAACTCTGAGCATCTTCTGCATAAATTAAATAATTAAGGAGATGGATCGCAAATTGTGAAATGTTCACAGCTGTACAAAACTTTTGTCGTTTCAAGGAAGAAAAACAAATAAAGGATGGATCTTTATATAAGAACTTCATCGCTGACTAATTAAAAAAAAAAACTCTTGCAGACTGAAGGAATATGGAGAAACAAACAGATTTTAAGCTTTAACACAAAAACAGAACCATATTAGAACAAAACCCAGAAGACCAATATTGTACCTCAGTGGGAAGAGTCCAAAAATGGAGGTTATTCAACCCAAGAAAAACCAAGTTTCCCTTCTATTTCAGCTTTCAAACCCAGAAGGCAGAATCAAAGAAAAGCACAAACAAATGAAGATGAACAGAACAGAAATGAACAGAGAAAAAAGATCTAATTTTTGAACCTGCGGTTCTGAAACCAGACTTTGATCTGTTTTGGCTCGATATTGAAGAGAATATGGGACTCCCTAATTAGCTGTTGCCTCCTCAAAGAGCTAGGCTTTGGACACTCAGTGTAAACCCTCTCTAAAGCTTCGACCTGCTCAGGCGTATATCTCACATACTTGCTCGAATCCATCTGTTTGTTCGAAAAGCGCTTGCTTCTGGTTGGTTCTTCCTGTTCTTATTCTGGGTAGGCTCTCCCCTTCAAGAGAGCCTCCTTCGCCATGTTCATTCAACTCAGAAAATGAAACTTAGCCCAAAAAGAGGAGATAAGAGGATCCTGTGGATTTGATTTAGAGACGTCAATCTCGAGGATTCCCCATTGAAGAGAGAGAAACCAACCCACAGAAAGGATAGAGAGGCCAGGTGTGGTGATTCTGGCTACGGCTAACTTTCTCTCTCTAGTTTTTCTGCAACAAACAGAGAAAAGGAAGAAGAAAAATGGCACCCAGTTTCTATAAGTGCGTGATGTGAAAATTCAAAAGAAAATAAACGGAAAAGATAAAAGAAAACAGGAGGGAGGAGAGCTATGAACCAGAGAGAGAACCTGCAAATGACACAGAGCCGACCGCCATTTTTTCATAAATTATATAAAATAAAAAAACCTGCCATTGCAGCAGAATGTCAGATTTTACGTTTTATTTGAGGTTTCTTTGCTTCTCTCTCTAGGACAAGCAAGCCATGCTGCCCACTCTCACCATCGCCATCCCACACTGATCTTCATCTTCTCCCTCTGCAAACCCTAAACACATCTGACATCATGCATGTATTATGCTTACCCATTATGTCATTATCCATCATGATGGTAGTTGTATGTGGGATTCATCATCTTGGATCAAATATCAGAATCAGAATCGAGCGAACTAGCACGTAGGAGAGGAGTTTAAAAAACCAATGTCTTTTTCTTCTGAAAAACTGAGGTTTAGAACAAGTTCAGTTCAACGAACATTATTAGTTAAAACAAATCAAGTTCATTCTTGCTTTCTGCAAAACTCCATTGCTGACATCAAAGTGCAGGTTTCTGGAGAAGACGATTACTTACAACTTTGTCTGACTTCGATTTAAACTAATTACTGGATAAATGATATAAAAATATCCACGGTTTGATCTATAGTGTATGAGAGAGAGAATTGGGATTTTTTATTTATTATTTTTAATCAAAATTAGATGACATTACATCAATTTTCTCGAGATCAAATGATATACTTTGAAGAATTCAAATCATTTCTTAGTGAATCCTACAACATTCTTCGGCATCAAGAGGTGAGAACTTCATCTGAGTTCGAATCCTATCAAAAGAGAAAAACCAAAAATTGAAGAAGAACTAGCTGAAATTCTATTTTACCCTTTCGTAGCTACTAGCTATCGATCAAGGGTGGTAATTGGTAAATTAATTTGATAAAAAAAAACATAAAATAAATAAATGGAAAAAATGGAGAGGAAGCACCAACCAACCATTTCATGGTGTGACAAATTGAGAGTGTGTTTCCCACTTGGATCCCTTCACTAAGAAGAATCCAAGAGAGTGACTATAAAAAATGAAAAGAAAAGGAAGAAAGAGAGATGATCGTTGACAAAAGATTTTCACAAGGTTGACATTTTACTCTAAAGTCTTTCAAAGCATTCTAACTTGTTATACATACATATATATATATATACACTTTTGGATAGTAAACAATTAAATTCATATGATCACGTACAAAACAGACACGCAGATGAACAATTTTACTACATAAAATGACTGGCGCAGCAAATTTTACAACTATTATTTACATAAATTTATGAAAATAAGAACAAAAAACTATAATCTTTTGTATATTTTAAGAGTATTATTAAGTGGTCGCGGTGTAATTGTTTTGTGTCACAACATTTCGTCAATGTGACAAGATTGTACCCTCCAACCACATACAATAGTGCCCAAGATCGAGAGATAGAGAATCAAAAGCTACGATTAAAAGTTTGCGTTGTCATAGTGTGTGAGTCATTAACTTCAATGTGAGGTATCTCATTGTGACAACAGATACAGACCTCACATCTCTGAGCTGTTGAGTCACTGTGATTTAATTCATTTACAAATTATCGGTCCAGGTTGTGAGTGTCCTGAGGGCGAGAAATTCGCCTTTTGGAATCATGATGAGAGATGAGAGACGAGGGGAGGAGTAAACGAGAGACAAATTGAGATGTTGTTTTAATGTCTCCCAATGATTTTACAATGAGATGATGAATCTCCAATCTTTTTCTTTGTTGATTTTCTTTGTACATTTTTTAATTTTACATGAATTGTGAATTTATGGATTAATAAATCTACGCGCATACCTACATGTATTATCGTAAGTTTGACTATATTTGCCAAACATGTGCTTATGCAAATATAACGATCCTCCAACAAAGACACATAAATTTTAAATCTCACATTATCTAAAAATGAATAATGATCATGACATATAAGTCGAGTTTATCTCATCAAGCACCAAAAAAATCGTGTAGCTCGAGTATAAGATATTGTACCGAGAGATCCGAGTTGAGCGAGTTGAAAAGGTGACCAAGATGTTTAAGTCCCCAACTTTGGCTCTCTCTCTCTCCTCCTTTGCTTTCATTTTACTCTCTATCTTTCTCTCTCCTACACCAACATATGTTTTTAAAACCCTAAGTGCAAGAATTAAATGCAAACTCGATTCATGAATGGGCCCAAATTTAATGCGTAATTATGGGTTAAGGCTCATTAGATTTGCTTTTAATACGTGTTATGATGACTTGAGTCACTCAAGTTTTTCAAGACATATTCATTGCTGAAAAATATAATTACTATTTATTTATTTTGATGGTAAATATTATTTTATTTTAAGGTAATGTTTACCTTATAATTATCTCTCCTAAAGGATCAACGATTAATTAATGCAATATTAGTTGATGATAAAACATGTTAAAAATTTAGTTGACCCGAATTTTATTTGAACAAGATCAATAAGTAGGGGTCGGACTTTTAGATTTGAATCAATCTGATAAATCGAGTTTTTACTAGATTTGATTTCGATCTGATCGTATATTGATCTAATACAAATTTGAACTAAAATTTTGAGTTGATTTCAGTTTAATTTTACATTTAGTCTTGTAAAATTTAAATTTACGAGTTATGAATTTAAAATAATTAAAATTTAATCATTTTTTATAAATTTTGAATTTTATCAATCGACTGTTAAAAGAGCTGATCTAATGGTTGGGGTCTTGTAAATTAAATTTTATCTTCAAATTTATGAAAAGATATAGTCCCAAAACTTGTACAAAACGAGCTTCAACAAGAACAAATTCAACGACCGAATATTTCTAGAACAGTCGAGCAATTCTCTAGGACTGAACCGGTTTTTCAAATTTCAATCCCGGTTTTAATTACAGCTGGGCAACTCGAACCGGACTTTAAGGTCTGACCCGAAACTGTAAGGTCCGAGCTGGGTAGAGTAACAGGTAAAAATATGATTTTGGGTTCGGGTAAACGAGTATTGTAAAAATACCCGATACCCGTGTTTAATACCCGTTGCCCAGCCCAGCCCATCCCAGATTCTGTTTTTTTTATCAAAATCCAAAAATACCCGGATCTTACCCGGAATACCCGGATCCAGGTAAGCAACGTTTCAGAAAGATTTAAATTTCGGATAGACAAAAAAATACCCGGATCCTACCCGGAATACCCGGATCCGGGTATTTTTCCATTTTTTCAAATAGGTCCGGGTTTCGGGTACTGCTTCATACCCGATACCACTTCCCAAATCTACCGTTCATTTATACGATCTTTCGAAAAACTCAGAACTCAAACCCAAAGTAGTGTGGATTGATCAATCAAAATAAGATGAACAAACACCTAAAAAACAAAGCAAATGAACAAAAGATCTACAGAGAAAAAACTCAAGCCTCCATTTGCATTGAACCCATAATCTTATTATCCAACTAGATAACAAAGAAAACAGCTACTACTCTACCATGTATCAAACTGCAGCAGGACAATCATATCTCAGCCAAGAAAATGAAATACAAACTTAACAAACAGACTCCACTTAAGGTCTAGAGATTGGTCTTCATCTTAAGAACGAAACTCCCTACAAACCCTATTACATTGACCTATACACTATAGAGCCGCCTGTATAGAACAAGATGAAGCAATACTATCATGTTCGAAGATGCTATACGGACCTTTAGTTTCATGGTCGTTGTCGATATCTGCATTGTACACCGTCGCCTGGCGTTTAATTAGCATGCACTATCCGAGGAAGCATGATCATGTTCATTGTTGTTGAGGTTCAAATTGGTCTGTACTTCATCGCCCGATATTGCCTCATTTGATTGGTTTTCATTTTTCTTTGCCTTGAGAAACCTGCCACCACATCCTCTGGCTCTTCTCAATGCGTGTAAATGGCGAGATTCGTGCAAATACGGCTGCTAAGAAAAAAAGAAAGCACGTATATTTTTGGTCTAAAAAAAGCTTTCGAAGCGGAAACAAGGCCTTGGTCAAGAGATTTTACCTTCCTAGATTTCAATGCTTTATTCTCTGATTCAGCTTTTGCACGAGATTGGCGTCTCCTCATGATGCCATGATATTGTTTGGCATTTACAAAGACAGGCTCCTCAACTGCATCTGATGGCAAAGGCACTCCAGCTTGCTGAATTCCCATTAACTGGAGATGAACCTGCAACACATTGAAGGTGGACCTGAAATAAGTAGTCACTAGAAAATCAAAAGGTTCATGTTCCTTGTAAAGATAAATACACACATATTAAAGACAACAAAAAATAATAAGCTTATGTTTACCATCTTATTGTATCTTATTAAAATATATATATTGATGTGTCACATAGTAATTGGTACAATTGTAACACATCAACTTTTATTCTAAGAATAAAAGTACAATAACAGAGTAAATTTAATATTACTTAACAAAAAGTTATGCATTCACGCACACATATAAAAGACAAGATACCTGTGCAAGGATAAAATAGTAGTTGAGTATACCATGCAATATATAAAATACGCAAGGTTAGCTCTTTAAATGTTTATGGTATATTCAGTTGTAATCCCCTGCTAGCACCCTACCCATAAAAGCATACCATGGGTTGAACACCGTAAGGCTGAGGAGGATATGGCTGTCCATCATACGGAGCAAATATACTTCTGTAGTACGGATCGGGGTATGGATAAGCCGGTGGTGCCTTCAAGGAATAAATAGGAGAAAAGGAAATTAGTAAAATGTATTAAGTGCTAGTTTAAGTGGAAACTTTACAAACCGAATAAAAAATGCAATTTTTTTCCTCTCAAAAAGTTAAACTAAACCATTTTATATGAGATCCTTGCTTTCCTTACCTGAATCAACAGCATGATATGTTTTCCATGGAATTAATATAAATCAGTACAAAGATGAAAATGCCAAATTCCACAAAAATCAAACCAGGATAAGGAGCTTAAGTGGATAGATGTTAAAGACAAATCATCAAGCACAATAGTCCACAGGTGATGAGACCAAACAGTCAAAATTTTACAAGAACTTCAACAACAATTCCAGGCAAACAAACTTGACCATAAATTACAACACATTTCAATTTCCAACAAGGTTATAAAAATAATTTCAAGCTCATTTTCTTTCATTACAATATTCTTACGTACAGCAATACATACGGCTTGGGACTGGACAAAGAAAATCAGTGTGTAGCACCAGATAATAAGATAATACTTCAACAGTCAAATAGAACTGAGGAAGAGGATTACAAAATGGTGCATAGTGGATCTTTTTTTCTATGCCAATAAGAAAGTATATGCAGAGCCAGAAGGCCAGAGGAGAGGCAAACAAATAAATAAAGTAAAGAAATCAAAATTAGAGAACCCCAGAAAAACAGTGACTACAAAAGCAAACAACCGTATAAAACACTTATAAATAAATAAATTATATCCAAAACGAAGATCAATTAAAATCTTATACCCTAAACCTCTACAATAGTATTTCTATTTTTCCTTTCCTTCTACATGATCCATGTGAAGTATACATAGTCACACGTCCTCGCTCCAAAAGTAACAGCAAAACTGGCTGGCAAAAAATCCATACAAGAGATTACTTAACGAGCATCAAGGAACAATATAATATATACACAAATAACTCCTGAAACCAAATCTCATAATTCACCTATAAGGAAAGAAGGGCAGAAAAAAGGCACGAGAAATGAGCAATCACGAGAGATTGGTGTGCTATAAAGGACAAAATACTGAAAATAAACATTAGCATGAAAATGTTACCATTGCATGTCCCGCTCCAAGTTGTGACGGTATTGCATAATGAGCCGGATTTGCAATGCCTTGATGAGACAGCCCAGTCTGAGGAGATGAAGGCTGGTTCTCAGATTCAGAGTGTTTTTTCTGGACATCAGCTTCACTATTATCTGATAAGAAGATGCAAAAGTAACCAATTATCTTATATAAGCATTAAAAGTCTAAACATATGTGAAAATGCCCTGGGGTATTGAAATCATGAGAATTATACACTGCCATGCAAATGATTTCAATTATGAATTTTTTTCACATAAATCAAGATCAAGTTTCAATAGGAAACCTTAAACAGAATTATATTCTGACTAAGTTGCATGGTTTGATCCGTCATTCAGAAAATGCTTTAGATCAAACGGATGAAAGTCAGCGCATATTGGGTCAAGTTTTACTTATGTTGCATAAGAATCAGAACTGGGCCCTTTTGCCTCTGTATACTTGATAAAAAAACATAGCAAAGTAACGATTTTCAAAAACTAGACAATCGGTCCCTTCTTTTTTTAGAGTGCAGGATGCAGAGCTATGTATTCAAGTAGATTAGACAGATGAGTAGACGTATCAGCCATAACCAGGTTCAGATTTTTCTAAAAGATATCCACTTTGAATATAATGGGATTGCGTGTCAACATTTGGTGATTGAAGCTGAAAAAAATTCTTGTTTAAATGACTTTTTAAATCAGAATAATCAGCGAAATAACAAATGAAGAAACTCCAATTTCGTTTAGGCAGCACAGTGAATGATGAAGTTTCAGCTCAAATACAAGAAAATATCATTAGACTCTGCTTTCATATCTGTTAGCAGTAAATTGGAGTTTGAAGAAAATCAAACATTAATATGTGCCATGTAAAGGATCAACTATGTACACTGCTATTAAAAGTAATTAGAAAGTAGGATCGATAAGACAAATAAAACAAAAATAAACAAGTAAAAAGTACCAGAATGACCACAGATAGAAGTCATGAGGCTACAATGCACACCAAGAAATCAAGCTCAACTCTGAAAATAAAACCAGCAGTATTATCATAATGAGAGGGACATTGAAGCCTTTGAATAAAAACTATTTAAGTATAGAAATTGAACTTGAAAATCAGCTCCTTGTTGGAAGGTACGCATGAGCAAGGAGAAGACAGCTAAAATAAAAGAATAAATACTCATCATCGCCATAACATCAATTTCTTTAAGTAAATTAACAAAGCCCGGTATGTAATCCATATAGTATAACCAAAATGACAGCTTGCTTCGCTCCTCTACAATCACATTCACTCAATTATCTCAGCCATACTTTCCGATCAATTCTACAAAATAGACTACCTAACTAGCTCACATTTGAACTCCATGCATTCTAAGAAATTGAGTAAGATTCAAAGTCGATGAACACTCGAGAAAAGTAAAAAGAAAAAAACCTCTACTGTAAGCGATTCGATTGTAATTCTAGATTCATAAAATAGTCAAGTCGCTCACAAGAAACAATGACACGATTCATTAGAGACCAAAACGTCCAAAACCTGACTTCAATTTTCCAAAGGTCCCAATCATATATCTTCACTTTCCTCACAAAAACAACAAAAAAACACCCAAAACAAAAAAGAAAACCAAAATCCACTCACCTTAAAAATACAAAAAAAAATTCTCAAGCAAATCACGCCGCGAAGCCTCTCTGATGGAGTTAAAGAGCAAAAAAATAAAGAACGGAAGCAGAATATAGGAGAATCAAGCTAGGGTTCCCGGTCCTGAATCTTTACCTCAAACGGAAAATTGGGGGTGGCGCAGACTCTGCCAAGAATTTTCCAACGAATTTTCTCTTGTTTTTCTGCACCTATTCAACTCTCCTCAGTCTCCGTTCTGTTTGGGAAAAATAACTCACTGACAGATCATAATTACCGTTTCACCCTTCCCACTTCTGTTATTTTACGTTTCACTGCCACCCCGTTCATTTGTGTCCACACGCAGACTTCGGAAAGGAGCTACTCGGCATTTAGAAATTAAACGAGGAGATCTTCCGGGCAGCCGGTTTGTCGTGCCGGGGAAGGGAGACGGATAATCTGGGCCGCTAGTTTCGTCGGGCCCATTAAATGAGTGGACGCGATCGAAATTGCCCGCTGACCGCTTTTTTAAAGTTCACTACTATTATACTATAGATATCATAGATTGCATGCTTATTAACGCGTGACAAATTTCAACATTCTTTTGTGAAATTATTTTATTATAATGTTCAATGATTAAACATGTAACATGTGCTATTATCCATCACCCCATCGATTTATATCTAGATCAAAAATTGTGCCTTGCAATTTCGTACGCAACAGTCAAAATTGTTCTAGAAGTTGCATCTCCGGAGCAAAAATACATTGTCTTCTGCACAATCATAGCTTAACGTAGGAGCAATATGTCTTCCTCGTATTCATTGACGTTGTCAATGCCCCAAATCGATAGATCAGACCATAGTTGAATGTTTGATTTGAATTTGATCTTAATTCTATATTAGTTTAGTCTTATTTTTTTTAAATTAGAATGAGCTATATTCATTTATAATTAAAATTGACAATTAATAATACGGTATATGAACTCAATAATGTGGTAGTTCGTACTCTATTTAGTGATGAACATGAGTATTTTTTATCGATTTTTTAACAAACTGAAACTGACGTAATTATATTTCTGTTTAGAGTTTCGAATCGAAACCGACCCAAAATAGACTTTCTAACCTTACCCAAAGTTTGGGTCGATTATCTTACGGGTTTGGATAAGTCACCTGAATAGACTTGATTTCCCACTCTTATCGCAAATAAGTTGGGCTAAATCAAACTGACCCAATGAATTAAACCGAACCGTCCAAGAGCTAAATCCGTAAGTCAGAACTCCAAAGAAGTTGTGACAGGGTTTGGCAGATCCAAAAGCCAAACCCGTCCTTTGCTAGCCTCCAAAGGGTCCCGGTCCGGTCAGGCGGTCACTAGTCTGATCCGGTTGGGTCGGACCCGACCCAAGTCCAGATGCTGGTAGAAATGATCTTAGACTAACTAACGTGGGCTCAGCCCAGTCAGCTCGGGCCTTACCCGAATAATACCTCAGAATTTCATATTCGTGTGTTTTATGCGTGGTTATGAAATAGATAAACATGATGATTAAATATTAATTATAAAAATTGTTAAGAAAATAGATAAACATGATGATTAAATATTAATTATAAAAATAGTTAAGAAAATAGATAAAAATGATGTCCAGCCACGTGTCATCGAACTGTGAGTTCAAATTATATTAAATTTGAATATTTAATCAAACAAATCCTTTTCAATTTCAGTTTTGGTCATCCGCCATAGCTGATAGATCAACACCTTCTCTCTCTCTCTGCCAATGGAGGTTTATTGAGTTCGATCTCTCCAGTGAGAATTCATGTTCCTTACCAAACGGATTTTTCATTCGTTCGTACTCTGTTTGGCTGAATAATTGAAGAATTTATGTCATTGCGTTTTTTTAGTTTTTACCCGATTTTGGCATTTCCGGCGTGCTTCTCTTGTTTATTTTTATTTTATCTGACATTAAGCTCCCCGTGATGATAAATGAAACAATAATTTAATGGATATGCAGTGCCTTAATTCGTATTTTACATGTTGATTCCCTCTTAATCAATAATGGGACTCGTATTTTGGTTTAAGATTTTTTTTTCTCCTCAATTTGATTTGGATCGACTCTCATGGAGATGTTTGGAACTGTGCGATCGATTAATACTGGAAAAGTTAGATAAAAAGGGGGAGATCGTGCTCTTTCTTTCTTGCTTTTATTTTTTTCCCTTTTGCTTCTATGATTTGCGTTGACAAACATTTTTTTTTTCTTTTCTCAGTTTAGCGACCGTGCTTCTGCAGAAATTTCGAGTGAATTATCCTTATTCAATTAACTTTTATCAATTCAATGTTTAAATCTTTGCAATCAATGCACTGATGTTAAACTCTCGAAGTATTCATGTTTTCCTTATTAATTAAAAATAATCTTAATATTCATTTACTTTTGCAACGGTGTTTTGTTACCAATTCATACGAACCAAGTCTGACTATTTAGTTACTTCTAATCTATATGCCTAGTAGATTCATTTATATGATCAATTTTCTGATGCTGGTTCTTTACAAATCTTATGGTGTCTTGTTTTCAGGCTACTGGAAAAATTAATTTGTTGGATGGTTCTGTTATAAAGATTAAGTAATGAGTAATCGTCCATTGGAACTTGGGAGGCCCGCCTCAGGTATTCTTATGTTGGAAAGGCTAGAATCAGCTGCATAGTCTTGCTAATTACATAAATATGATGTTGGGGAAGTAAATAGTTTTTTTATTCAGCCAAAAGGAGATTGAAAGATTTGTTGGTTCAGCAAGATAATCGCTTTTGTGCAGACTGTCGTGCTCCAGATCCCAAATGGGCGTAAGTTCAACTCTTGATGTTTTGAATTTTTTTCTTAATTTTTTTTTTATTTGTCAAGATACAAGTCCTTGGTGCAATTTCTTGGTCCGAGAATAACTAAAAATGTGAACTGTATGTTATCATTAAACCAATATCCTGGAACTGAAGATCATTATTTATATTACAGGTCAGTCAATATCGGTGTTTTTGTGTGCTTAAAATGTTGTGGCGTTCACAGGAGCCTTGGTACTCATATATCTAAGGTAAATTTATTTTCCCTCTCAGCTATCCTTTCTATCCCTGAATGACACTTAGCCAATGACCCAAAAAGGGCCTACTCACTGCTCAACTTATTAACTCCATGTAGGCACACAAGTGGCACTGCTCACAATACGAAAATTATGCATGTCTTAGCAATAGGTTCAAGCACTAGGAATTGAAAAATGAACAAGTGTACCTTGTTTATTTTCTTCTAGCCAATCTGATAGTATCGTTTGGCCTTGGGGAACATCACCCATTCATTAATGATAAGCAAGGGAATTGTCCCGGGTTGGCTTGAAATGTTAACATGTAGGGTAAATATCAATTTACCCCTTGAACTATAAGATTAATTAGACTCTATACCTTAAACTTCAAAAGTCATCAATTGATACATAGAACTTCACCATAATCTTAATTGACACCCTTTCATCGCGTTTGATGTGAAGCGAATGTTTTCATCTCCAATAACAAAGATTAACGACAAATAATATAGAAAATAGAACTCCACAAAGGCGGTAGCCGATCGTAACTACGAGCTATTACTAAGAAAGACAACACTATCTAATATGTTAACATATTTTAGATATAAATAAAAAACAAGAAAAAAAAATAAATTTTCATTTCTATTTAATTTAGTTAACCTTAGCAAAACAAGAAATTTCATCAAATCATTATATTCTTAACATATTTATCTTTATTAATTATTGAAATGTGTTAACTAAATTGATGAACACGTTAAATAAAAAGAAAAACTTGATATTAGGGTGTCCACTAATTTGACGGCCATCATTGAAATCAAAGAAAAACTTAATTAAGTTATTACTTTTAAAATTTGAAGTATCTGTTGCAACTGTCTTTATAGTTCATTGGGTGAATTGATATTTATGTTCAAATTTAATGATTTTATTAGTATTAAATCATTTATGTGTTTATGAAGGATGGCCATTTGTGACTTATTATATAATTGTTACTATTTATCTGGACTACTAGGTACTCTCTGTAACATTGGATGAATGGTCTAATGAGGAAATTGATTCCATGATTGAGGTGGGAGGAAATTCTTCTGCTAATTCAATATATGAAGCTTTTATCCCGGAAGGATATTCCAAGCCAAGGCCAGATTCTAGCCATGATGAACGATCAAAATTTATTCGGTTAGATTAACTCACGTGTGACCATTCTTTGTCCTAATCATTCATGCCACAGGAATGTGCTTACATTTGGATCATCTTCATAATTTTCCTTTCATTTCTTTCCTGGGTTCATATTATAGCACCCAGACTCACCTATCACTCTTTCAGAGTGTCAGGAAACTACCTATTGCAGCTCATAGTTGTTTCTTTCTCGCTTTTTTAATAACAAAAACTGGTAAATTTAGAAGTTTGGATCGACAGTTGATGGGGAACTATATAGATTAAATTGTTTCTCATTTCATTTTGTAGGTCCAAATATGAAAAGCAAGAATTTTTGAAACCTAGTTTGCGAATCTTATCAACCAACTCGGGAAGGAGTTCTCTACAAACAAGGCTTTCTAGAAAGATTATGAATAGTTTCCGCAGTAAAAGTTCTTCTCAGAAATTGGTAAGTTTCTTTCAGTCATGTAAGCTAGTTACTAACATGATTACAGAGGACTCAATTATCTCATCAATTGCACACATCCTTTAGTACAAATTATGTATAGCTAAAAATAGAAAAAAGTATATGAAGGCTTTGTTGGCAGTTTCACAATGAGTGACTCTTCCCTCCAAACTTCGATTGTAGTTGCAGGAAGGCATGATTGAGTTTATTGGGTTACTGAAAGTCAAAGTGATTAAAGGCACAAATTTGGCCATTAGGGATATGATGTCAAGCGATCCTTATGTCGTCTTGAATCTTGGAAACCAGGTTATTTTTCCATTTTTTTTATATTTAGTCTGTAACGAGACAGCATAAGAAAAAAAAATTCTTTCAGTTAAATCTTTTGATTTCAGTGATCATCTCATGTGATAGACGAACATGAAATCTTTATAAATGAAGCTTTTGAGATCAACTATTTATTAAAATTTACTCAGTTGTAAAAATCGCTTAAATTAAAACTTTTACATGAAGAGCGATAAATAAATAAAATGATTTCGACCACATAACGTAAACCTTCGAGCATAATCTTTATTTTACATGCTAGTCTCTAGTACCTTTTATTGCTTTCTACTTGGTAAATTTGATTAGCAGAGCATCTAGTTTTTGACGCACTCCAGTGAATTTAAATTGACGCGGTGATGTTTTTGATTGCTAGACTGCTCAGACTACCGTGAAAAAGAGCAACTTGAATCCCATATGGAATGAGGAACTCATGCTGTCAGTGCCTCAAGATTTTGGACCCCTCAAATTGGTAAAAATAAAATTAACAGAAGCCTCTTTTACCATATATTTAGCTAATCTTCGAAAGAAAAACACGAAATCTGCGGTAATTATTCATTTTTTTGTTAAAAAATGCAGCGAGTGTTCGACCATGACACATTTTCGGCCGACGATATAATGGGAGAAGCAGAGATTGACCTGCAGCCGATGATCACATCGGCAACAGCATTTGGAGATGCTGGAATGTTCGGTAATATGCAGATTGGAAAATGGCTCAAGTCTCATGATAATGCTCTCATAGATGATAGCACTGTGAATATTGTGGATGGGAAAGTTAAACAAGATGTGTTTCTCAAGCTTCAGAACGTGGAATCAGGAGATTTAGATCTTGAGCTCGAATGGATGCCTCTTGATCAATAGGTCCAATTTCTAAATCCAACCCCTTTTTTATAAGAATATGATCTTAATAAATTACCATTTTTTTATTGGTTTCAAATAAGCGAATGCAATTCTTTGAGTTAATTTTGTCAATTGATTTGATTTGTGTTGTTTTCGTGCTCGTTTTCGTGCCACACGAATGTCGAGTGAGATTGCACGAGAAAAATGATTTCCGAAACCATGTTTTTGTTCCGGGGTTATTCGCATATTTGGTATAAGGTAAGATCTGAATTATCATTTTATTTTACTCTCAAAACATCTCGCTGATGTGTTAAATTATAATATTAATCGAATCAATTTATTTTGGTATTGAATGATAGAATAGATTACCGGAACCTCGCGAATTGACTTTGGTTACAGGTGTGGTTCTGGCTGTATTGACCGCATCCTTTGGTGTAACTGGTTCTTCCTTACCTTGGGACAAAATGGGTTATTGGGCTGTAATAATTGTTATCACAATTTTTGTTTGATTTTGTTTCGTAATTATTGGAGGTGAGTAGTGGCCGGTTCAGTTAGTTGCAGTTTCCCCTACGTGAATTGAGCATGTTGCCGACCAAATTTTGGATCTGTACCCGAAACCAACCTGGATAAACATGTGTTCCAAGGTTTGGTTCGGTTCTAAATAAAAACAAAATTAAAACTTTTTATTTTGATATAGTATTTGAATTGATGTTTTAGAGTTTAGATCCAATTTGGAGTAGGTTTCTCGTACTTTTAGGTTTATTTTTTAGTATTTGTCGGGGTTTTACAGGCTTTCGGTAAATTGTTTTCCTCACGGTCCGGTCCACCTTTCACGGTTTTTACATAAATAGTTTACGGTTTTTGAAGAATTAAAACCGAAACGAATTCTTCATTCTACTATCAAACTAGTTGTATTAATTTTTAAATAAATTAAAAAAGAGGACCAAGCTAGAGCCCGCTTACGTTTCCTTCTTCAGTCTACTGGGACCATATCCACCGCCCGGGCTCCACCACTGTAGCGGCTCGTCGGAGTTGCTGATTAGCCTCGAATAATGACATCGCAGCCGGCGATTCCTTTCCCGCCATCGATGAGGTCTTGATTTCGATCTGTGCGCCGCGAAGGACGCCGCATTCTGGCGTTGATCGTAGCACCGTCACCGCCGTCTCCACCACCATCTCTCAGAGCGATGCAACGACAGTTCGTTATCTCGAAGGAATGTGAATTTATGACACGGACGTTGATCGTTAGTCAAATCAAACCGAGCCGAACTCACTCCAGTTCAGGTAATGTGGTCGGTGTTGGTTTGACGAAGTCAAAGGGGATAATCAATGTCTAATTAGCGATTAAGGGCAAGAAGAGTAGAAAAGGTTAATGGCGTGGCGCTAAACGACATTTGTAGATAAGAAAACTCATCCATAATGTCTTTCCATTCAAACATCAACCAAGGAAGCTCTGCGCCTTCACTTTCATTAAAATGTCGAGTTTTTCAGAAGCCCACATCTGCCAGTGCCTGAGCCGCATTGCTACTTCCCGACGGAACCACCCTGTCACAATCTGCGGCAACCGGCGGAAGACCGGTGGGCAGTTCGCTGACAGTGTCTTGGCTTTATCTGATGGTCTTATCGAGCTGGGAATAAAACCCGGCGACGTCGTCGCAATCTCGGCATTCAACAGGTTTTCTAAATCTTTGAAAAATTAGAGTTTTGTTTGATAAAATCACATACTGGGTTTATTTTTCTCAGTGATTGGTACTTGGAGTGGTTACTAGCTGTTGCATTTGTTGGTGGTATTGTTGCTCCGCTTAATTACAGATGGGTGAGTGATTTTTCTCTGTATCTCTATTTCTTGATGGTATTGAATTTGATTTATTTTCATATTGAGGTCCAGAAGTTAAATTGTTTTGACTAATTTTAGTATATGTTAAGCTTATTTAAGCAGTTGACTTAATTGCTTAAACAAGTTGAAAATTTGAATAATCTATAAGGCAGGATTTACGTTTAGTATACTTGTCTAATGAAGCCTAAATGAGTTTGTCAACACATTTTAATTATGATTTTGTCACCTGGCTTTTGAGAAGAAATAAAAGCATCTCCATATTTGTAAGAACTGTATGAGAATCCATACAAGGTATGGTTTTTTTATCACCATCATAGCTCATTTCGCCATGAATTTCTGAAAGGTGACTGGGTTTGTGATAACTAATGATCATGACCTACTTGTAACTTTCGGATTAAGATGAAGCTCTTCATACTTGGAGTCATTTCATTATATTGAATCAGATGAGAAGATTTACTCAGATAAACTAGGAAATTTGGTAGTCTAAGTTGTTTATGAGAAGGAATGGATTATCCAAGCAAATAAAAAAAACATTATATAGATATTACAATAAGGTTGACATTTTACAGAAGACAACTCTGAAAATCATGGAATTTTCCCTTCTCAGATCTAGCTTTTTCATGTCACATTTTTGCCCTATGCAGCCTAAGCACACGTTCCTTTTTACTTCCAGAGTATCGACGAGGCTCAATTTGCAATTACGACAGTGAAACCGGTGATGTTGGTGAAAGATGAGAGCTGTCAAGGCTGGTTTTCAAAGCTTCAATTCAATGACATTCCTTCCCTGAGATGGAATGTTTCTTTGAGTTCTAATTCTCCAAATTTGCAGAAATCATTACATGGTATAAATTTTTTTGGCTTTTATATATGTGAGTTGCCCTTTCTCTATTTTTCATGAACTCACTTTGATAAGATTTTCTTGCTTCTCTTATTCTCTAACTTAACTGCTGAAGAGCTAAAGAAGCATCCTGTTAAATCACAACCTTCAAATTACAGAAAGGCGCCCGAAGGTGCAGTCATAATTTGCTTTACTTCAGGTATAAGTTTGACTTAGTTTTTTTGTTACTCATGATTTGTTCTAATAATTGACGAGATTGGTTAAATGATTTACCTTGTCTATTTCACATGGTCGTAAGACTAGAACATCTTCTGCTATCAATTTAAAAATTAACGAATTAGATCATTATTGGATCAAACATTAAACTAACCAATCAAAGCTCAACTTTTTAGATTTCATAAATTTAGACATTGATGTGTTTAAATACATCTGAATGCATTTTAACTTGATTTCGATTTTCGTTGACTTCTCAACAGATTTTGAAATACTTGAATAGGAAACAGACAAAATTTAAATTAGTTAGAAAGATTAGGAGAGGTTTGACATTGGGTTAAAACACAATTAAATGAAAACATGCTATACATGTGCAAAAGTTAACTATAAATTGACTTCAATGTGCAAATTGATTGTTTGTTTGACTGATTTTAAAAAGTAGTTTAATATCTAATTCGTCAATGACCTTAAATGTTGGGGTAAAATGTTAAAAATCCCAAATTTTGAAAAAATAGGTTGAAAAACCTCAAAATTTGAAATTAGTAAAAAACAAATCCTAGTGGGGGCACACAACTCTCACCAGGGTTCAAAGTTTGGGGTTTTTTTTTAATATTTTGCCCTAAATGTTAGGATCATATTCTAAATCTTTGATTCTTTTTTCAACTTAAATACTCCAAGTCTTATTGATCATTTGGAATAGCTTTGTTTATGTATTTTTATGCATAAAAGTTTCTCTTTTTTCAACATAGATGAATTCCAT
The DNA here is from genome assembly GCA_003255005.1 of Begonia fuchsioides. Taxonomy (NCBI): domain Eukaryota; kingdom Viridiplantae; phylum Streptophyta; class Magnoliopsida; order Cucurbitales; family Begoniaceae; genus Begonia; species Begonia fuchsioides. The sequence goes on from QAOC01014055.1 coordinate 388,683, forward strand.
TAATCATTTATCTTTAAGCATAGACGAAATAGAAGAACATGAATGGTGGTGCTAATCAATACAAACAATTTTCCTCTCTTACAGGAACTACTGGGAGGCCAAAAGGAGTTACAATCACACATTCAGCTCTGATAGTTCAGTCCCTAGCTAAAATTGCTATCGTTGGTTATGGTGAGGATGATGTACGCCTTTCCTCCTTAATTCATCTATGAAGTTTTAAGATTTTAGTAACTTTCTAGAAGAATATGGTTCACTTTTTTAATTTATTTTTGTGAGTGAACACTTGTAGGTTTATTTGCACACAGCTCCGTTATGCCACATCGGTGGATTATCATCAGCCTTGACCATGCTAATGCTCGGAGCCCTCCATGTAATTCTACCCAAGTTTGAGGTCAAATCGGCTGTAGAAGCTGTAGAAATGTACGGTGTGACATCTCTTATTACTGTTCCCACGATGATGGCTGATTTAGTTGCTTTAATCAGGTAAAAACTAATTAAGACCATGTGTTTGTTTGATTAGAAGATGTTAACTTTTTTAATCACTGCTAGTGGAGTGTGATAATTTCGAAGATCTGTTCATGCTTGTGTTTCATGAATTGGATTTGAATACTTTCAGCTTCAAACTTACTGATATGAAAGATTTGCCAGAAATAAACCTGATTGGAGAGGAAGAGAAAGTATCAAGAAGATACTAAATGGAGGGGGGAGCATGTCAAAAGCGCTTATAAATGATGCCTCGAAATTATTCCCGAGAGCTATGCTGGTCTCAGCCTATGGTCAGTCTTTTGTTCCCTGCTGGGTTGCTTGGATAATTTCTTTGAAAAAGGTTTTATGCGGATTTACGAGTTTCGAAGCTGTAAAAAACAATGAATACTTTCATTTTACATTGTGTCAATACGATTATAAATGTGATACATTTTTTTCATCAGAAATTTAACAATTAATGTAAATTAGTTTGAGTTTCGTGATCCAAATCCTTCTACCTCGAGCCGATGTGCTCGCACTACGAATCTCATTTCAGGTTTTGTTCACAGAATCCGCTGTTATATTTTGATATTCTTACCAGAGACATTCTTATTTCCAAGCAGTCTTTTTTCGATATAACTTTTCTATTTAAATTTCTATCATTTATTCGTTACTTTTTTGTCATCTATTTTTTCATTTGAGTCGTACAAAACCTGAGGAATCATATCCATTCTTGATTATCATCCATGTTTTAATTTTGATTTATTTTTAAAAATTTGAAAATTTAAAGAACTCAATATTAATTTTCAGATTCTGATGTTACTTCTTTGCAAAGGGATGACAGAAACATGTTCCTCGATGACCTTCATTAGGCTTAATGATCCAAAATGTGGAACCTGCAAACAAGCTTGCATGAATTCTCAATTAAGTTCGGTTCGGCACCAAGAACGAGGAGTTTGTGTAGGAAAAGCCGCGCCCCACATAGAAATGAAGGTTTTTTACGATGGTTCTTTTCCTGTTGGGAGGATTTTAACTAGAGGGCCCCACGTAATGCTTAGATATTGGAATCAAACTCCATCTTCATCCGAGCAATCTATGTGTGATACTGAGGTTTGGTTCGACACAGGTGACATTGGCTCAATTGATGATTTTGGTAATTTATGGCTTGTTGGAAGAACTAATGGCCGAATCAAGAGCGGAGGAGAGAATGTTTATCCCGAGGAGGTATAGTCTCAAAATTGCAATATTTTTGTATGGGCTCTTATACCGTGTTAAATTATTAATATTTAAAATCCAAAAAATAATGTAATATTTATATAGATAATGCTAGGTTTATCTATTTATCATATCTTCTTAACTTATCTTCTGTCGTGTCGAATTGTGATTGATGTAATAAATATAATAAATAATTATTTTAATTGTATTTACACTTTAATTAGACCAATCACACACGACATGTCAGCGTATACACTAAAAAGATATATTAAAAGGTAAATTTAACATTACTCGTATTTATATATGTTCTGAACATCTTTGTGGAACAGGTAGAGAAAATTCTGTCGCAACATCCCGGAGTTGATGGGATTGTCGTTATCGGAGTTCCAGATGCTCGAATGGGGGAGAAGGTTGTTGCTTGTGTTCGGCCGAGGGAAGAGTGGAATTGGTCTGGAAAGTTCTCCGAGCATACGCCTCACAAAAACGAGTTGCAGGTGTCGGCCGAAATTCTTCAAAGATTCTGCAGAGAAAATAGATTATCTGGGTAATGATTTGAGTTCGATCATCAATCTCTCCGAATCTCATCTGCATGGAAATGTACTCTTAAAAATGTTTTGTTTGAAGGTTCAAAATACCAAGGAAGTTTCTTTTGTGGAGGAAGCCATTTCCGGTCAACACAATGGGAAAGATTCAGCGAGACCGGGTTCGGACGGACGCGATTGCTCGATTACAGGCATCGTCGAGTAAACTGTAAGCCGTGGATCGATGAACTTTTAGCAGAGTGATTCTATTTTGGATCTGTTTTGAGTTTGTTGTTCATCTGTGTATTTTCAACACTATGAAGTGGTCGGTCAATATTATTTTGATTTAACTGCTGACGTGGATGGATGAGGGAGGTGGATGAAATAATACCACGTGGAATATTTTATTAAACTAATAGATAGAATCGCTTTCGGAGAGAGATTATCACAGTTAGGGTGAAAATCGCTTCGGTTTGTATGGAGAAACCGGACTGAACCGAATTTTATTGTTCGGTGTGGTGCAGTTTCAATGTGGAAAAACACAGAACCGACAAAACTGAATATGTTTGGCTCGGTTTTTGGTTTAAATTCGAAAAACCAAGTAAAATTGAACCGAACCAAATAAAATCAAAATAATTCAACTTAAAGATTATTTGATTTTGGTACAAATAATTTTTTAGGATATAATTTTAATTATTTAAAATATTGATTAAAGATATAATATTAGTTATTTTGAAATAAATTCTATATGTTTTGATTCTAATAGAAAGCCCATCAAACGACAGAAACAATTAAAACTCACAATTTTCTGTTTGATATTTGATTTTACTGCAAAAAAAGAAAATACAATAATATATTAAATACATTTGTACAATTTGAAAAAGATATAATCATATAAAAATATTTAATATTTAATATTAATTATTTACTTATTATTTAATTCATTTTAATTCTAAACTAATAGTTTTATTTTAATAGATTTGGATAATATGATCAATTAACTAATACTGTTATAAATTTTGCCATAAAATGGATTATATAGTATACAGTATATAATATACGATAAAACATCAAAAAATTAACTTAAAAAAACCGAATTAAACCGAAGTACTGACCAAAATTCAAACCAAAAAACCGAGCAAACCGAACCAATAAAATTGAAGCTACAAGAATCGACATACTAATTGGTTGACTTTTGATTTACAATTATAAAAACCAACCCGACTTTGGTTTCTTAAAATTTTACATCGAACTGAATAAGACCGATTTCATCTTCAACAAAATTGTGAGACAACCTCCTAGAACCACGGGAGGGAACTAATGGAATACTGACACGTGTATTTTGTAGAAATTTTTAAGTTTAAATGGCTCAGTTTTGATTGTGGAGTTCGATTTGGTTCTTCGTTTTTCGAATCGTTTAGGATCGCGGTTTTTTCGTGCCATCTCCGTTGCTATATCTGTTTGTCAAAGAGATGAGCTTGCTTATACTCTGCAACATCACGACCGGAGTGGCCATCGAACATCGCAAACAGTCCGAGCTCATGTCCGTCCACGCTCCGACATTCTGCGACGATGTAATCTTCCATGACGTGGTTCTTTTTGCCTTGCACTAAAGCCGTCCCGAAAGAGACGCGCGGCTCCGGGCCGGCGTCCGGCCGTCTTTCCCGCTGTATAATGCTCTCGAGAGTGAAGTTATATGATGACGCGACTCTTGTCGATTCTTGTTCTACGTTTTGGATGATTTAGGGTTTGTAACGAAAGAGAAAGAAAGAGATGTTTTAGGGTTTAAATTGGTGAATTCAAGATTTATGGAAGTTCGATGTTGGAAAAAACAGCTTCGGATTGATTTTAGAAGTAGATCATAAAAGATTGAACTGAATAACAAATGGATTACAGGGTTGCAGAAAGCAACTTATTCAAATCATAGGAATTGTAGATGAAAAATACACACAAACCCAACCACCGGCAGCTTCGTCCTGACCCACCGTCGGCTAAAACTTGGACTGAATATTGGCGACGACGGTCTTGTCGGCCTGGAAAGCTTTGGCGAGGATATCGGAAGAAATGGACGGATTGGATCCGAAAACAGCGTTAGCAACGGTGATCACTCCCGGGTTTTGGCTGCTCAGAGCTGCAATGGCCACCGCGTTTCCGTAACCGACGTTCTGCTGAAAGTGGACGAGTCCGGCCGGGAAAACGAAGGCGTCGCCCTTCTTGAGGAGCTTCGAGATGAGGCGGTTGTCGGGGTTGGAGGTGACGAATCCGACGAAGAGAGAACCCTCGACGACGGTCAGTATTTCGGAGGCGCGTGGGTGAGTGTGCGGCGGATTGAGCCCGAACGGAGCGTAGTCGACGCGAGCGAGGGAGACGCCAAGAGTGTTGAGCCCTCCGATCTGGGCCACGTTCACCGGCGTCACCTTCGATCCCACTTTGTTCGACGTGTTGCCTGCCAAGTGAAGCCCGCTAAAGAAGAAGTCGTTCGCCTGAGCTTGCATTGGATTCTTGCACGCAAACCCATTCACCGTGACTGCGCCGTCGAAGATGAACTCAGTTCTAGCTTCCGAAAATGAAAGGCAAGTAGTTTAGATAGGTCTATCGGAAGCGTACCTGAGCTGGCCGGGTCTGCAACGCAGAAATCCTGAAGAAGGGCCGGATCGGAAGCCGAAACCAGGGAGAAACAGACGGCGGCGACGAGGGCTGCGACGAGGAGGGATTGAGAGAATGCCATTTGCAGCCAAGACACCGAGCAAAGCTTGGAAACAGCGAAGAATGTGTGTTGTGAGAATGACGAAGGATAATAGCTGGTTTTATAGGCAGAAAGGAAGAAGGTTTGGAAGCTGGAAATGGTCAAAATGAAGAAGACAGAGTGAGCCGGCGTCCGGCAAATACAGAAATCGTTGACTATGTATTTGTTTGTCGCCATTTGTCGCCGTGAAGATGCTGTTTATTTGGCAGGGCAGGCAAAATCGTACGAGAATGACAAATCAGATCCTAATTATCAATTTTATTCTATTTTTGTTTCTAATTTTAACAAGTAATTTATGGGTAAGTGTAAATTTTTATGAATAAAAACGGGCGAACCCAGAGCCAGGACTGTAAATAAATTTTTTTTTAAATCGAGTAAAATTTGACCAAAATCTTAATAAAATTCGATATAAACTCACACAATTACTTAAAACCTTACACAAATATAATAAATATATATCGTTGTTATATTTTAATTTTTTAAATATAAAATAAAATCAAGTTAAAATCGGAACCGTTGGTTCCAGTGCCATTTCTAAAAATTAAGAACCGTGAATTCTAATTTTATTTTGAGATAAAACCAGGTCAAACGAATAAAATCTGAAGATTAGGGCCAATGACGTGTATGTTGGAATTTGACGCTTTACGTGATGTATCTGTTTTGCAATTATCTCATATTTCACATAGATCTTTACAATATTCAAAATTAAAATTAATTTTATTTTGAGATAAAACCAGACTAAACTGGTCAAACGAGTAAAATCTGAACATTAGGGCCAACGACGTGTACATTGGAATTTGACGCTTTAGGTGATGTATCCATTGCAATTATCTCATATTTCACATAGATCTTTACAGTATTCAAAATTAAAATTATTTTAAATATTCAAAATTATAATTAATTTTATTTTGAAATAAAACCAGACTAAACTGGTCAAACGAATAAAATCTGAACATTAGGGCCAACGACGTGTGCGTTGGAATTTGACGCTTTACGTGAATTATCCGTTGCAATTATCTCATATTTCACATGGATCTTTACAGCATTCAAAATTAAAATTATTTCCAATCGATACATCACAAATCAAGAACCTAGAGTTAGAATATAAGACTAAAATATTCCGAATCATGAACCCAAAGCCAATCCGATAAGTTAATGAACAAGATATTGATTTGAATAATAAGTTCTCCAGTTCAAACTTGTCACACATTAATATACTAAGTAGAAACATATATAAAATTAAGCACAAACCATAACCCTTAATCATGTGCAATGACCCATTTCCATAGAATCAAACTTGTGAATCTAAATCGACATTTCCGATAGACCATCAACATGATTTAAGAGAAACTCGAGAACTTACAAGATAGTTCAAGGATGGGCCTCCCCTTCCTCTTCCTCGTCCCCGTACTCTTCATCGATCGTCGCATCTTGGTACTGCTGGTACTCGGCGACAAGGTCGTTCATGTTGCTCTCGGCCTCTGTAAACTCCATCTCATCCATTCCCTCGCCGGTGTACCAATGCAAGAAAGCCTTTCGCCTAAACATGGCCGTGAATTGCTCGCTCACCCTCCTGAACATTTCTTGAATGGAAGTCGAATTTCCGATGAAAGTGGACGCCATTTTCAGACCCCTTGGAGGGATATCACACACACTAGATTTCACGTTGTTTGGAATCCACTCTACAAAGTATGAAGAGTTCTTGTTTTGGACGTTGATCATCTGTTCATCTACTTCTTTGGTGCTCATCTTACCTCGAAACATGGCAGAAGCCGTTAGGTACCGGCCATGACGCGGATCAGCTGCGCACATCATGTTTTTGGCATCCCACATTTGCTGGGTCAATTCGGGTACCGTTAGGGCCCTATATTGTTGGGATCCTCTTGAGGTTAATGGAGCAAATCCGACCATGAAGAAGTGGAGGCGGGGGAATGGAATGAGATTTACGGCAAGTTTTCGAAGGTCAGAGTTCAGCTGTCCGGGAAATCGAAGACAGCATGTAACACCACTCATTGTAGCTGATATGAGATGATTAAGATCACCAACTGTAAACCAACAGCCATAAATTCATAGCATCAGAACTCAACTTTCATAATAATTGGGATCAATAACCAGCATTCCAGTCATGAGAGTGAATTCATTTTTAAGTTATTTTCATTTTTGTTTAAGCAAAAGATAATAGAAGAAGACTCCCCTGGCTTTAAATTTAAAATAATACTAAGTTCACGTTCTTAGCATCTTTTCTTAACTTATATCTAGATGGTTGAACTTTGATTGATCTAATCAAAATATTTTGAATGTATTAAAATAAAAATAATTATTTATAATATTTATTGAACCAATTAAAATTGAACACGTCAAAAGATAAATTAAGAGGATATGCTAAAAAAGTAAACTAGGCATTGCCCTTAAATTTATGTGCAAAAATAAAACTAGTTTATAAAACAAAACAGTCCTTGACAGTATATTAAAGACTTACATGTTGGTGTGGCAAGTTTGAGGGTACGGAAGCAAATATCATACAAGGCTTCATTGTCAAGGACCATGCACTCGTCAGCATTCTCGACGAGCTGATGAACCGAGAGAGTGGCATTGTATGGCTCTACGACTGTATCAGATACCTTCGGAGAAGGAAAGACAGAAAACGTCAACATCATGCGATCTGGATACTCCTCCCTGATCTTAGAAATTAGAAGGGTTCCCATGCCAGATCCCGTGCCTCCGCCGAGAGAATGACAAACTTGAAACCCTGTTCAAAATCACAAGTAAGATTAAACAAACTTTCCAACTTTAAAAGATTTAAGCGGGTGGAAAAATGACATTTATCTTTGGTGGACAACAGGGAGGGATAAAATAAATATATTTTTTACCCATCATAAAATAGCAGGAGTAGCAAATGACACACTGCAACACATAAATGTATAAAATCTACAGCAAATAGCAATAATTTCGCTGTAGAAATTATTTTCTTGGTCACTTGCCAAAAGAAAAAGACTTGAAGACATGCATACTACCAGAAAGGAAAAAAGCGCACAACATAAAAGGGGATGATGGGTGAAACTTGATGAATGATGCTAACACATTAGCCACGGAACAAGAGGTAAAAATTAACAATAGGAACCAACAAATGATAGGACTTCATTAGCCCAGATTCAATTGCATATACCCTTATCCGTTTCCAAGAAAACTGGAGAAGTCTGGATGAAACCATAAAAGTTATGCCAATTGAAATGCGTTTTCATTTCAATCCCCAAAAGAGATTGGCGATCAAGTTACATATCTATCGAAAAAACAATCATCATAGAAACAAAGCAACCAACGTAAATACTAAAAAAACATTAGAGAAAACGGACAAAAAACAAATATACTCATTTACCTTGTAAACAATCACAGTTCTCGGCTTCCTTCCTCACGACATCGAGCACGGAATCAATGAGCTCAGCTCCCTCCGTATAATGCCCCTTGGCCCAGTTATTACCGGCACCAGACTGGCCGAAAACGAAATTATCAGGACGGAAGATCTGACCAAAAGGACCAGATCTGACGGAATCCATGGTACCAGGCTCCAAATCCATAAGCACAGCGCGCGGAACATACCTTCCCCCACTAGCTTCGTTGTAATAGACATTGATACGCTCGAGCTGAAGTTCAGAATCCCCACTGTATTTCCCGGCATGATCAACGCCGTGCTCATCGCAGATCACCTCCCAAAATTTAGCCCCAATCTGGTTTCCACACTGACCGCCCTGAATGTGTAGAATTTCTCTCATTGTCGCACAAAAACAAAAATGGCGGAAGAGGAGGAGATCTGAGAGAGAAATGGAGAAAGAAACAGAGGCTCTAACAGAGAATGGCGTCCGATGGAGACGATGATCGGTATATAAGAACAGGACAGATCCGTAATTATAGAGCTTTGTTCGGACAGATTTACGGAGCCTAACTAATTACCAATTATTATTTTTCATAATTATAATTAACTAATTTTTCAATGCGAGGATTCGCTGGCTTGTTTGGCTGTGATGGTTATTCGACTGGACGGTCAAGATTTCTCTCGTCGTTCACGACTCAGTCTACAATTCTTCATTCCCCCTCAGCTCCGGGAGTCTAGTCATCTTCTTGCTCGACACCCAAAGGAGGGAAGTCTCGTACGAATCCACCGCCGGGGCGTGGTGGTTTGTGGTGATTTTCTAGAGAGAGAATTTATTCAGAGAGAGAGAGAGAGTGAGGGCTGCTGCGGCGGATCTCACCCACATCGCGTTTATTTGGGTTAGTTTTCTTCTTCTTTTTCTTGTGATTACTTTCTTGATTAGTGAAGATTTGGGTTGTGTTTTTCGAGTTTTATGCGTAGAAATCAGTAATGTTCTTGGTGATTCGAGGTTTTGTTTGTTGTCTGGAGGTTTTAAAGTGTATTTTCAGCTGCTTGATGGGGATTTTCCATTTCTTTTTCTTTGGTATTTCTGAATCGAAGATGGTAGAGAGTATTTTTCGACTCTAGTTGGTAGGATAATTGGCTCAATTGCCAACGAGATTCACCAACTGAAGAAGAATTTAGATCTTCCCGCCAACCAGAAGTCGCGTTTAGGATTCAAATCTTGATTATGGGGAAGATCATTGCCGAGTACAATCGTTAGAGCAACTTCAAATCCATTTTCCCCCAACTATTACTGTCAATTTAGCTGGTTGGATGACAGTGATTGAGATTTCCTTAAGCTGTTCGTACTTCTGTTTTGACATTAGATTTTCATTCTTTTCTTTCCTTTTCCCTGCCGCCATTGTCGGGGATCAAGATGGTTGTTCAGAGCTTCACTGTTGATCTTACTCAACCACTCATTTTCCAGGTTCGAGAACTACGTTAGACTGCTTTTTTCGTTTCGATTTTGGCCAAGAGGTTCTTTGAGATTTCTTTTGGTCAATTATCTCGTAAATGGTAAATGATAATCGACGTTGGCCTGTAAGCTTTTGGGAATTCTATGTGGAACTTTCCACCTACACCTCCTAAGAGTGATGTTAATTTTGCCATTTTAGCATGTCATCTTATTATACATGCTAATGTGTCATATTATGATTACATTGCACTAATTACAATGCGATACGTCAACATGTACAATAAAAAAATACGTAGACAAGAATGTTCAAAATCATACCACACTATAGAACTGAACTAGAACCTAAAGTTTTGGCCCATTTTTGGTCGACTTTTCTTAAATTAAAAATGAATTTTGGGTTGTATAACAAAAATCAAAATGTTTTAGGTCGGTTTGAGTTAATTTTTTTTAATAACTTGAACCGATTTTATTCTCAAAAGGAAAAAATCACGAAACAGGCCAAGGATACTCTGCATCAATGGCGATGTTTCATGAGTCCAAAACAAGTATGGTATGGCCGAAAAATATCCTAGTTGATGCCACTGCCACTGAAAACTCCGTCCAATCGGAGCTCGGCGGAGTGTTTCATCGGAGGAATGCTCTGCTCATGCCGGAAGAAGTTGTCTGGGTCAGCCGCCGCCTTCACCATCATCAATCGGAAAAAGTTGTTCTTGAAGTAACTGACGCCCCAGACGGCGGCGCCGGGGAAATTCCTGTTCTTGGAGTTGATCCCCAGATCAAGATCTCTGTAGTTGGCGTAAGCTCTTCGGGGGTTCTTCGACGCGTAGGCCGCCATGTACTTGTACACTTCTCTGATCCACTCGAAATGCTTCGACGCGTCTTTCTCCGGCGCTTGCCACGACGACACGTACTGGATCATGAACTTCGTTCCTCTCCGGTGCGGGAACGGGGTGGCGTCCTCGGCGATCTCGTTCATCTTTCCTCCGAACGGATTCCAGATCATCAACGGCGAGTCCTCCTTGAGCATCCTCTCCCACAGCCCTTCTAGGCCCTTCTCCGGGATGGTCTCCGTCACGAAATCGGACTTGGCTTTGAAGAAGCTCTGGAATGTTGGTTTTCCCTTCAGGAGAACCTCCGGCTTGGTTCCGGCAGGGAATCCGGCGATGTAGAGGACGGACTCTATCCAGCTCATTTCGGTGCAGTCCTTTTGTTGCAGACCCAGCTCTGGAAAATCTTTCTCCATGATCTTCAGAAGCCTGTCGGAGCTTCCCAGAAACACTGCATTGTAAATTGTTGCTATGGTTCTGTTGGCCTTGTCGTTTCCGGCCGGGCTGATTATGACTCTCATGAACAAATCTGGATCTATCTTGTCTGCGATTTCCTGCCATTTCAGTAGAATTTTTGTCGCTCCTTGGGGTAACGCCTTCACCGCCGTGAACACCGTCACCTTGGCCGGAACGGGGACGAGATTCAACTTCCACCAGAGAATAACTCCGTAGCTTCCTCCGGCTCCTCCTCTGATGGCCCAGAACAGTTCTTCTCCCATAGCCGCCCTATCCAGAATTGCTCCTTTGGCGTCCACGATTTTAGCGTCCACCACGTTGTCAACGCCGAGCCCGTACTTCCGCATCATCGTACCGTACGCTCCGCCGGTCAAGTGACCGCCGATCCCCAGGCTCGGACAGAGACCCGCCGGAAAGCCGTGGACGTTACTTTTCTCTGCGATTCTGTAAAACGCTTCGCCGTTCGTCGCACCGGCCTGAACCCACGCGGTGTTACTGGCGATATCGACGGTGACCTCCCGGAGTTTCTGAAGATCGACGATGATGAAAGGGGATTCGATTTGAGAGACGTACGATAGACCTTCGTAATCGTGGCCCCCGCTGCGGACCCTCATGTGGATTCCGAGCTTTTTGGCGCAGATTACGGCGGCCTGGACGTGGCCGTCGGAGAGCGGAGTGAAGATGAACTCGGGTTTCGGCACCGACGGTTGAATCAGCCGGAGATTCTGGGCGGTGGAGTTGAGGACGGCTGTGAAACCGGCTTCTTCGGGAGAGGTTAAAGAAGACCGAGGAACGGAAAGTTTAGAGTTTTCGTTGAGACACCGGAAAAACACTTTCTCCATGGAAGCGGAAGAAAGCAATGCTTCCCATGAAGAAAACACAACAAAGAAGAGAAAGAGCGGGAGCCCGAATGAGCTTGAGATCGCCATTGCAGTCTGGGATGGAGATTCAGGGTTGGGGAAGCCATGCTTATATAGTGCTCTCGGGTTGAAAACGTACGTAGGGAATGGTGTTTGGTGAAGCTCTCTTCTAACGTATATCAATTAAAAAGCATCTTGTTCATGCATTTTACTAAATCTCAATGACTATCCAAGCTTTAAGTATGGTCAATTGAACAAATCCAATCATAAATTTTAAAATTTACAAAATGAACCTTGTAGTAGACTCGCACGAACAAATTCTTCGAGCGATGACCACCACTACGACTAATTATAAATTTGTAGTATGCAAATTTCAGGTTATATTAAACGTTAGGGTTTGATTTGTTAAATTATTCAAATTACGATGTCTAATTCAATTTTTGACCTTGATTCGTAGTTACGTACCTTTTTTGTAATATTAGGCTTAATTTGGAAAAATTATCTTTACAAGGAATGATTTTAGAAGCATATCTAAGATTTAGTAGACTATTAATAATTATGTTACATTTATTTATTATAACTTAATTATTATGACTTTACTCAAACTAATCCATGGTGAAATGATTAATAGTCTCATGATTAATATTAGGCTTAATTATTATCTTTACAACGAAATGATTAAATTATTATGACTTCGATTAATATAACTTAATTATTTTGATTTTTTTACATTCTTACCGACTTAATAAATTTCATCCTTGAAATTCAATAAATTAAATTTATTTATTATATATTATTTGGGTTTGGGCACTTTCACTCTTTTCAACTAGTGGTAGTTAAGAAGTAATAAACTTCTACAATTATCTTTTATCTTTGTCCCGAGATTACGGGACAAACACGACAAAATCAAAAGAAAGTCAATAAAAACGTAAAGAATAAAGTAGCTTTATTTTCTAAATATCAATCATCAATTTTATTATCAAAAGGCAAAATACCTCGTCCTCAGAACCCCCACACCTCAACTCGACAGTTTGTGAAAGAGTAAGTTACGGTGATTCAGCAGCCCAGAAATGAAAGACATTTTCCTGATGTCCCAATGAGCTACCCCAACATTGGGGGTAACAACTCTCACACTAGGGCAGCACAAGATTCGAACCCCGACACTTGTTATCAGATCTACCATCTCTTGACTACTGAGGTGAACCCGCACGAGCATCACTCATCCATGTTTGTCTTGGAAAGGGTGGACAAAACAGACTAGTACTATGGTCTTAATTAAAATTATATATTTTAAAATGATTATCAATTTTAGTTTTTAAAAACATAAAATCGAGAATCGATCTGTGGGTCAAAATAATTAGAAATTCAATAAAATCCAAAATAAAACTCGACGTAAAATTAAAAATGAGTTCTAAAAAAAATCGTGACTCAAAACTTGACATAAATATAATTAAAAATATATAATTTTAAAATATTTATCTCACTACCAATTACCTCCTTTTTTTACTGCATCTCAACTTGTCTAGACTTTTACTCGTGTACGCATCAAAAATGATTTTTGACTTAGCGTTAGTTTAATAAATAATTATTTATATTTTTATTCATTAAATACATTTAAATTGACTCTATAACACGTCAAGACATAGGATAAGAAAGTATGATAAAAGAATAAATCTAGACTTACTCGTAAATTAATATGCGATAGATAAATGCATCAAATCAATTGAATCAAACATAAACGGTCAATAAGAGAGTAAATACAAAATTATTTAAAGTTTAATCTAGTGTTTGCTAGATAAGTGAATAATACTATGTTTATTTTGTAATAATGGGATGAGTTCCATGGCATCATTGAGCACACACTTAGTAATGTATTTAAATTATTTATAATTTATTACAATAATTATTCCAATTTATAAGTGACGTATTTACAAGTGAAGATTAAACTTACCATCCTAAAAAATATATTATCTTGAAATGTAGGTTAAAAGTCCATTATGTGTTCTATATTTTCCTTTAAGAAAAAGAATTACATGTTGTTACTTGAAGGAATGGTGATCAAGGTCCATTATACGCTTTTTTGTTAATTTACGAGACTACTAAATCTTAGATATGCTTCTAAAACTATTCCTTGTAAAGATAAATTTTCCAAATTAAGCCTAATATTACAAAAAAGGTACGTAAATAAGGTCAAAAATTGAATTAGACATCGTAATTTGAATAATTTAACAAATCAAACCCTAACGTTTAATATAACCTGAAATTTGCATACTACAAATTTATAATTAGTCGTAGTGGTGGTCATCGCTCGAAGAATTTGTTCGTGCGAGTCTACTACAAGGTTCATTTTGTAAATTTTAAAATTTATGATTAGATTTGTTCAATTGACCATGCTTAAAGCTTGGATAGTCATTGAGATTTAGTAAAATGCATGAACAAGATGCTTTTTAATTGATATACGTTAGAAGAGAGCTTCACCAAACACCATTCCCTACGTACGTTTTTTCAACCCGAGAGCACTATATAAGCATGGCTTCCCCAACCCTGAATCTCCATCCCAGACTGCAATGGCGATCTCAAGCTCATTCGGGCTCCCGCTCTTTCTCTTCTTTGTTGTGTTTTCTTCATGGGAAGCATTGCTTTCTTCCGCTTCCATGGAGAAAGTGTTTTTCCGGTGTCTCAACGAAAACTCTAAACTTTCCGTTCCTCGGTCTTCTTTAACCTCTCCCGAAGAAGCCGGTTTCACAGCCGTCCTCAACTCCACCGCCCAGAATCTCCGGCTGATTCAACCGTCGGTGCCGAAACCCGAGTTCATCTTCACTCCGCTCTCCGACGGCCACGTCCAGGCCGCCGTAATCTGCGCCAAAAAGCTCGGAATCCACATGAGGGTCCGCAGCGGGGGCCACGATTACGAAGGTCTATCGTACGTCTCTCAAATCGAATCCCCTTTCATCATCGTCGATCTTCAGAAACTCCGGGAGGTCACCGTCGATATCGCCAGTAACACCGCGTGGGTTCAGGCCGGTGCGACGAACGGCGAAGCGTTTTACAGAATCGCAGAGAAAAGTAACGTCCACGGCTTTCCGGCGGGTCTCTGTCCGAGCCTGGGGATCGGCGGTCACTTGACCGGCGGAGCGTACGGTACGATGATGCGGAAGTACGGGCTCGGCGTTGACAACGTGGTGGACGCTAAAATCGTGGACGCCAAAGGAGCAATTCTGGATAGGGCGGCTATGGGAGAAGAACTGTTCTGGGCCATCAGAGGAGGAGCCGGAGGAAGCTACGGAGTTATTCTCTGGTGGAAGTTGAATCTCGTCCCCGTTCCGGCCAAGGTGACGGTGTTCACGGCGGTGAAGGCGTTACCCCAAGGAGCGACAAAAATTCTACTGAAATGGCAGGAAATCGCAGACAAGATAGATCCAGATTTGTTCATGAGAGTCATAATCAGCCCGGCCGGAAACGACAAGGCCAACAGAACCATAGCAACAATTTACAATGCAGTGTTTCTGGGAAGCTCCGACAGGCTTCTGAAGATCATGGAGAAAGATTTTCCAGAGCTGGGTCTGCAACAAAAGGACTGCACCGAAATGAGCTGGATAGAGTCCGTCCTCTACATCGCCGGATTCCCTGCCGGAACCAAGCCGGAGGTTCTCCTGAAGGGAAAACCAACATTCCAGAGCTTCTTCAAAGCCAAGTCCGATTTCGTGACGGAGACCATCCCGGAGAAGGGCCTAGAAGGGCTGTGGGAGAGGATGCTGAAGGAGGACTCGCCGTTGATGATCTGGAATCCGTTCGGAGGAAAGATGAACGAGATCGCCGAGGACGCCACCCCGTTCCCGCACCGGAGAGGAACGAAGTTCATGATCCAGTACGTGTCGTCGTGGCAAGCGCCGGAGAAAGACGCGTCGAAGCATTTCGAGTGGATCAGAGAAGTGTACAAGTACATGGAGGCCTACGCGTCGAAGAACCCCCGAAGAGCTTACGCCAACTACAGAGATCTTGATCTGGGGATCAACTCCAAGCACAGGAATTTCCCCGGCGCCGCCGTCTGGGGCGTCAGTTACTTCAAGAACAACTTTTTCCGATTGATGATGGTGAAGGCGGCGGCTGACCCGGACAACTTCTTCCGGCATGAGCAGAGCATTCCTCCGATGAAACACTCCGCCGAGCTCCGATTGGACGGAGGTTTCAGTGGCAGTGGCATCAACTAGGATCTTTTTTTGGCCATACATGATACAATGTACTTGTTTTGGACTAATGAAACATCGCCATTGATGCAGAGTATCTTTGTTTATTTAATATATAAATAAAAACTTTAAATTAAACCAAACCCAATTAATTACATATCTGAATTAATCCTAAAATTGAATAAATATTTTAATCCTTTAAAAAAAATAAAGCATAGTAAAATTATTGGTAAAAATTCTTTAATTTTTTTAGTGGCG
The DNA here is from genome assembly GCA_003255005.1 of Begonia fuchsioides. Classification (NCBI taxonomy): domain Eukaryota; kingdom Viridiplantae; phylum Streptophyta; class Magnoliopsida; order Cucurbitales; family Begoniaceae; genus Begonia; species Begonia fuchsioides. Next base: position 405,044 of record QAOC01014055.1, read on the forward strand.
GGACATGCTCGCCGCCAATCTACTTCGGCTCATCGTGTTTAACAAGCCGGAGACGAACATGCTCGCTTGCTACCTCTACCGACAATTATGATACGGTTGCGAGATGGTTAATATTCACTCTAAAAGAGACACGAACCGAACCGGGTCCATATATTCTTGAAAATCTAAAAGAGACACTGTAGATTTTCACTCTAAAGGTCAAAATCTCTGTAATTTAAGTAAGCTCTTCTTGGATTCTTGGACACGTATGGCGCCATGTATTCGTACAGATTTCTCGTCCACTTCAAGTGTTTTTCTGAATCTTTCGCCGGAGTTACACACACCGACAGGTACTGGATCATCGACCGAGTTCCGTTCCGGGGAGGAAACGGGATCCAGTCGTCGGAGATGTTGTTCATCGTTCATCCGTACGGATTCCATATCAGCTCCGGAATCTCTTTCTTTTGAAGCTTTTTGAATATCCCTTTTAAACCTTTCTCCGGAACTGGTTCTGTTAGTAAATCGGATTCGCCTTTGAAATAGTCTCTGAAAGTTTATTTCCTTGTAGGAGAATTTCCGGCTGGGAAGCCGGCGAAGTAAAGAACCGACTCTATCCAGCTTATTTCTGTCCATTCCTTTTGTTTTAGACCAAGCTCTGGAAAATTCTTCTCCATGATCTGCAGAAGTTTGTCGGAACTTCCAAGAAACAAAGCATTATAGGCAGTTGGTATTGTTTTATTAGAATTGTTATCTCCGGCGGGGTTGATTATGACTCTGACGAGCAAATCTGGATCTAGCTTGTTTTCGATTTTCTGCCATTTTTGCAGAAGCTTTGTAGCTCTTGTTCTTGTCGCTCGCCTTAGTAACCAACAGTTCTAACGTCTTCGCCACCGTGAAAACCGTCACACTTGCCGGAACCGGAACAAGATTTAACTTCCACCATAAAATAACCCCGAAGCTTCCTCCGGCGCCTCCTCTAATGGCCCAGAAAAGATCTTCTCACATTGCCTCGCTGTCGAGAATTCTTCCATTACAGTCCACGATTCGAGCGTCGACGACGTAGTCGGCGCCGAGTCCCTACTTTCGCATCATCGTACCATACGTACCGCCGGTCACATGCCCACAAATTCCGTTGCTAGTTCAAAGGCCAGCCGGAAAGCCGTGGAAATTACTTTTCTCGGCGATTCTGTAGTACACTCCGCCGGTCGTCGCACCGGCCTGAACCCAAGCGGTATTAGAGCTAATATCGACGGTGATCGCCGGAGTTTAGAAAGATCGACGATGATGAATGGAGATAGTTTAGTAGTTAGTTAAAAGAATGAACTATGATAATTACAATAAAAATTAATCACGTAAACAATTTTTATTTGCAAAACGATGACCAAAGAAACTCAAATCCTCTGAAAAAAATATATTTAAATCTAGATTTTTCTGGGCAAAACCGGAATACTCTGTTCGTTCCAGAAAAAGTTGTCAGGATCAACTGCAGTCTTCACCTTCACCAATCTCTGAAAATTGCCATTGAAGTACTTCAGACCATAAACTTTTCCATCTTCGTAGCTGTTCTTGTCGTTCTTGTTGGTTCCAATGTCCAAATCTCTGTAATTCAGGAACGCGCTTCTCGGATTTTTGGACACAAATGGCGTCATGTAGCTGAACAGCCTTCGTATCTGGGCCGTGTAATTTCTTTCGAGCTCCATTGATGGCTCTTCCCAGTTTATGGAGTACTGGATTTTGTACAGATTTCCGGCTCTGTGCGGGAAAGCTGTTGCAGAGGACGGGATTTTGCTCATTGCTCCGCCGTACGGGTTGAAGACGAGCCCGACCTTGCCGAGCTCGGTGATCCTCTTCCACATCCATTCTAGGTTTGATTTGGTAATGGGCTTCTGGACGTAGTCGGATTTCCGCCGGAGGAAGTTTGCGGAGTCTAGAGCCCGGTCAAGGAGGGCTTCCGGCGGAGTTCCATCGTCGAAGCCGCCCCACCAGAGGACTGAGTTGATCCAGCTCATTTCGGTGCAGTTTTCTTTCTTCAAACCCAGTTCTGGGAATTCTTTTTCCAGCAGAGAAACCAGTTCGTCGGAGTTTCCGAGGAAAAGTGTGACCACGGTGGCTCTGATTGTTCTCGTTCCCCTGGTCACTCTCGAGGTCACCGGCTGAATGAGCATTCTCATGAATAAATTCTCGTCGGTCGCCGGAGCTACGAGTTGCCATTTGTAAACGATGTCGGTAACGCTCTGATTAGCATCCAAAAGCTTTTCGACTCTGAAAACAGTGACTGTCTCCGGCACCGGAACTAGCCGGATTTTGTAAGAGAGGATGACGCCGAAACTGGCGGCGCCACCGCCTTTGATAGCCCAGAAAAGATCCTCTCCCATGGAGTTTTTGTCCAGTATCGTTCCGTTAACATTCACGATCCTGGCGTCGATGAGGTGATCGATAGTCAGCCCGTATTTCCTCAACATATTTCCATATCCACCGCCGGTGATATGTCCGCCGGCTCCGACGGTCGGACAAATTCCGGCGGGGTAGCCAAGAACCTTGCTTTTCTCCCAAATTCTGTAGTAAACTTCTCCGAGCGTCGCTCCGGCCCCAACCCACGCCGTTTTCTCTGCCACGTCAACGGAAACCGACCGGAAATTGAACAAGTCCAGAATGATGAAGGGCACGGTGGAGACGTACGATATGCCCTCGTAGTCGTGGCCGCCGCTGCGGATCTTCAGCTGATATCCAATTTTTTTGGCGCAAACGACGGCGGCCTGAACTTGGACTTCCGTCAAGGGAGTGACGATGATCACCGGTTTAGGAGCGGCGGAGGTGTTGAAGACGGCGTTTCTGATGTAAGCGCGAAGCACAGAAGTGTAAGAGGCGTTAGCTTGGGAGTAGACGATGCCGGAGACGCCGGCGGTCTGGGTTTCAAGGCATGACAGGAATGCACCGTAGACGGAGGAATCAGCGGCGGCGATTGAACCGGAGAAGGGGAGGAGAAGAGCGAGAAGAAGAAGCGGCAACATGACGGAAAAAACGAAACGAGAGTAAGAGATAGAATGTTCCCTTAGCTTGATCTGTGTCATCACTGGCGGAACGTCGGATTTTATACAAGAAATTTTCTGCAAGTTATGGGAGGACGGCAGTATCTTCCGATTTCAAACCTGAAGTTTGACTTTTTTTTCGTTGAAAAATCAAACATTTTCGTGTGTGTCAAAGGAGTCATGTTTGAAATTTAAGACAAATATGATTAATGTGCTAAAAAAGGAAAAAACAGCAATACGCGTTAAGATTAATCTACGGTCAGAAGAATGCCACGTCAAGACTAAGTATGCTTGAAACATGTACGTCTTTCGTCCACAATACTAGTTTGGTACTACTTGGTCGAAGAAAACTAGCTAGACAAATCTTAAATTAGTTCCTAAATTTCAAAATATAATTAATCTACGTTATTCATCGTACTAGTTTTGATTGAGTTTTAATTAGTTTCAAGTCGAATATCGACTCCACTATTGTTGAAATTCTGGAATCGAAACCATTGGCAGAGCTCAAATGCATGGTTAGATTGAAACCATGTGTTCAATTTTGTCCCCCTCTAGTTTACATTTGAATGTCATTTAATTAGATTTTAATTAAGGTAGGATAATCAATGGTTGACTTTTCAAAGCTTTTGTACAGTCAAATTTTCAGGAACCAGTGAGATCGTGACACCTTCCGAATAACACAAGCCGGTTGGTCCCAAACAAAAGATCATGGTTGACTTTGCAAACTTTTGGACTTTTCCTTTTAATTTTATCTAAATTAAATTTTATTATTCTATTTTTGGAGCTGAATAATTCAAACAATTGGGAATTATTTATCGAAACCAGAAAATATAAGCCAATAATAATAATAATAATTAAGGGTTGGTTCGGTAGATAATCAATAGTAGTAATGATCACGTAAAAAGTAAGAGAGATTGAGTTACGTATGATACTTCTCCTATGATTATCATTTGAACCTTTCTCTTGATTGAATTTTTGCATGTTTTAATGTCAATAAATACGTTAGGCGATTGCCCAGCCAAGTAGAGACATAACAAAATGTAACGAGAATAAACGGAACATAGATTGGCATAAAAGAATCGTACATAGATTGATTGGCATAAACAAATTAGAATGTTTGAGGTATTCGTTGCCAAAAAATCCGTTTAAAATGTCCAATGAAACTACCTTTAACCTTCAATAATCTCATCATCTCTCATGGTCATTCTTTGTGTGTGTTGGCGCAAATGGATCAATCGCCGAGAACTTGTCAACAATCTGCAGTCGTAAGATTTATTTGTTATGAGAATCCGAAGTTAAGAAAGCCAACAACGTATGAACGATCAAAATCTTTCTCAAACAAAAAGTTTGAATTTTAGGATTGTAGGTAATTTAGATAAGTTTGATGAAAAACATATGATAAAAGTAGAAATTCAAGGATGCAAACCCACTTCTCTTAATGCCTTCTCCAGACAAAGACAAGTATTCATGACTCCAAATGTTTAATAACCTTTAAGACACTAATATAGGAGGTATAATGTAACATGGGAGACATCAAATTGAACATAAATTCAAGAAAAAATAAAAAATTCACTAATAAAAAATTTGAGGTATAATGTATTTTGACACTCAAGCATCAGTATATAGAAAATAAACTTAAAACTCTTGTATTGCATATACGGATCGACTTGACTCGCTTAGAATTCAAGTCACCAAATTCTAACAGTCACCTGATTCTCAATTCTACAAATCCTGACCATAGTAGAATGACTGTTGCTAAACCTGAAAATACTGTAGGAAATATTAGTATTCGACAAACAATATATTTGCAGGAGTGAAACAATGTGGAAATGGCACCAGGAAGGAAATCATCGTTAACACCAAATAAACAACGTGGATTGGGGATTTTGCAACTAGAAAGGTGAGATTGAGATTTGTTTAACCCTTTTGCTCTCTTCAGCAAATAACATTTTAGGATATGGAAGAACAAATCATGTTGAACTAGTTACACGACAAAGACAGGCTACTAAAATTGACAAACAAGAAAATTTAATTTCTACCCGGCATCTTGTCGAACCCCGAACAGAAATCGAGCCGCAGCAGAGAAATTGAACGCCGAACCCCAGATTCTGAACACATCTCAAATTTTCTTCAGTATGATTAAAGTCCCATAAGATTCGCAAGAGCTCCAACAAATCAAACCCTAATCTCGTTATATTCAGTAAACCATAACAAATCCATAAATCCTTCCAAACTGTAACAGAAATCAGAGTTGAAGAAGCTATTCGCAAATCGGGTACATCGTAAAACTCTTACCAGACAATCTCGGGCTCAGAAAATGAACCCGATAAAAGTTCTTCGCAAGTTGGGAAAAAGTTCTGACCAAAAAACCTCGACAAATTTACTTACTGGGGAAGGCCGGGGAAGAGTGTAAGTGGATAACTGGTTCCGGTTTGGTTTATTTTGTATTTATCGGTTTGCCTTCCTAGTGTCATTATACGGTTCAAAAAAGGTTTATTTTATATCCTCTAGTTTTATAGAGATTCAATATTTCAGTGTACAATAAACTAACGTAGAATAAAAAACTAAACATAATATTATTATATTTTCATTGCAATCAATCGGAGTTTTTGAAGCTATTGGTCCGGCCATTTTTCCCGTTCGTCGAATTTTTGTCGAATTTTCATGAAACGGGGACTTCGAACATCGATTCGGGGTCCACGTTCTAATCCGAAGGGTCCCCGAATCGGAGTTGGAAGTCTCCGTTCGTCGACTTTTCTTGAAACGGGGACTTCAAACCCTGATTCGAGAACTCTTCCGATTAAAATGTATTTTTACGAATTTTTCAATGAATTTCGGGTAAACTCAAAAATACCCGGATCCGGGTTCCGATTAAAATGTATTTTTACGAATTTTTCAATGAATTTCGGGTAGACCAAAAAATAACCGGATCCTACTCGGAATACCCGGATCCAGATATTTTTTCTTTTTTTCGGGTAGGTCTGGGTTTCGGGTACTGCTTCATACCCGATACCCGAACGGACCAGATATTTTATTTTTAAAATACCCGGCCCATTAACCGTTTGCCCACCCCTAATTATGATATCGCATCTGTGAACGTAAGATGCATTATCTGAACTACGTTCGACAAACACAGGTCTTTGATAATTTGACTTTTGGATATTTTTTATTTAAGTTGTTTCAATTTTACGATATCCGCTCAACAATCTCACACACGCTTGTAAATATCGTGCAGAGATGTTCGGATGTAAGCTATCAAACATGAGAATTCGCTACTAAATAACTGATCTTCTATAAGAAATAATTATTCGATACAAAAGCATTAACAAATTTTCAAATTTTGTTGTAATTTGAAGGAGGAGATTGACTTATAAGTGGTTCCAAATCTTCGCTCTTGAACGATGTGAGATTTGACATCATCTAAGTTAAGTCACCACAATTCTCTTTCCTTAAGAGATTCAATGTCTCCATTGGCCACATTTTGGACTTACAGAGTGACTCTGATTCCTGTATATGTGTCTTTCAGTACAATATTATTTATTTATTTGCTAAATTTCACACGACTCAACGTTTAAAATAAGGTCAAAATACGTTGTACAGGTTATAAAGGGAGATTTTACCTTTAGCTCGTACTCAGTTTCCACTCCAAGGCCGCCACAACAGTCTTCTTTCGTGGCATTTTTGGCGCAAGTCTAATCTTCTCTACGTAATGTTTAGTCTCTCCTTCGTTTTTGTCGTTGAATTAGGGCTTCGCTGTCAAGCTCAACTCGCAAACTTCCTTGTGTTGTCACAACCCATTTCACATCTAAAGTATTCTTCTTCTGAACAACTCTCCCTACATTGGTTAATCATTCGTAAGTTACTTGATCATTACCCCTTTCCGTAGTTTAAGCATCGGTTATTTTGCATTTGTTGGCATTGACATTTGGGGACCATCCCGAACAGTCTCGATCGATGATTTATACCCGTTTCACATAGATCTACACGTTTAAATATGAGACACCGACACTATCTAAATCCTTCTACTCCATGGTTGAATAACAATTTCCATTTTCTATTTTAACGGTCCACTCAAGTTGTAGCGGGGACGAGTTCATAAATGTTACTCTGCCATGCAAAGTCAAAGCACAAAACATCGACGAGTGAAATGTGCATTTTCACCCTATACTGATCGTCGTAAAGTCATCAATCTCGAGAAATTATACCAACAATCTTACGATAAGAGATTAGTACAGCAAACAGCGGGACTCGACACGGGAACGCTCGGGGATGATTTTGAAGCGTTAAAACGACCATAATTTAGAACCATTATGGATTATAAATTGAGTGTTTGAAAAGGTGCACGTGGTATTAATAAAGGGTAAGATTCAGCTGATGAAATTCTTGAAGAATTAAGGGTTTAAGTGACATTTGATTAGAGATGACATTGATTAGTCACATAATTTAAACGAAGGGGGTAGTACGTGAACCAGAGTAACAGATATACAAATACAATCAATCAACGCAGCAAGCTTTTCAGAGCTAAGTGGTGTCATTTCTGGCCAAAAAACTTGGTTGAAACTTGCGAAATCTACCACCAATGGTGCCCTATTGATTGGCGTTCAATCATGGATGTGAGACGTTCCGTTTAATACGGCTTCTTGCCGCCTCTCTCTCTCTCTCTCTCTCCTTCTCTTTCTCTCTCTAACGTAGTTGCAGAGATGGTAGAAAGAACGACATTATTGAAGTTGAAAGCTTTGACAGAATACTATAAACTAGTCTGCGGAGGCTGTTTGAATATTCTGAAACTGAACTTTCATGATTTAAGTAATGATTACTGTGCTATTGTTTTGCTTAATCGGTGATGAACTTTGTCTGTGATCGTCTAGGGATGAACTGTGAGAAAAGCAGCCTCTCTCGCTCTCTCTCTCTAGAAGTTTGTTGGTTTCTGAGATTAACTCCATCTGCATAACCTGATCCTCGGCTCTTTTTCTTCTGAATATCTTAAATTCATCGCCCATGGAAGCTGAGTTTTGCTTTCTTATTTGATTCCCATGAAGAGTTTATATTCTGTAATTAGGTTCAGAAAGCTTCTGAAAATGTAGGGTCTTCGCCGATGAGAATGGCGGTGGTGTCTTTCGTTCGGTTTTTGTATTTCTTGAAGACGTTTGTGAAGTTCGATTGAAATGGATAACTTCCGGGGAGATTTGACCGATATAATTAGAGCCTGTGGCGGAGCTCACGGTGGTGACAACGGCGGCGCTGACGAACCCATTTCTGATTGGAACTTCCCATCAGAACCCATGAATTTTTCTTCAACTTTCAACGATTCCAAGGCAGATTTTGGCCAACCATTTTCCTCAATCCGAGATCCACTTCTTCACGAACTTGATATCACTTCTTCTAGCTTCTTGATCAGCAGCTCAAATTCTGAAGAAATAGTTGACGACAAGATGAACTGGCCGTCTTCAAACACATTTTCTCGTCTTCTTCAGATCTCCCCGACCACCGAAATTCCCTCGTCTCCATCTTCTCATTCTCGTTGTTCTTCCCACCTCGTTGCTTATCCTGGGGAAACTAAAGCTTCTGGTTCTGTTCTAGGAGACATGATTAATCCCGACAACTTTGACAGCTTTTCGTCTGATGCAATCGGGATGCAGATCTCTTCACCACCGAATCCAGTCGGCCTTAAACGAAGGTTTGGAAATATAACTTTGTTTGTGAACTAATATAACCCTAATTTACAAATGTTCCACAATTTTATGAAGAATGGATCATCCAATTTCTATGCACTTCATCCTAAAACTATCCATGTTAAATAGATGAGAGAGCTTAGCGTAGACTGAGAGTTTGAAACCCTAGTTATTTGTTTAACGAGCTATTTTTTTCCAAGAAGAGAGGCTGTCCAGGATTGAACTTCAGAAAATGTGATGATATTTAGAATCTGAAAAATTAGGGTTTGTTTAATGAGTTACGTACGATCATGTTTTAAACTGCTTCCCACAGTAGAGATCAGAGAAACTCTGAGTGATGTTTCTGGCAAGATTGGTGGGAAACAGAATTGCCAAAACATGAACCTGTTGATGGGTTTCAATCAGACCTGAAAAGTTGGAGGCTAAAACTGGTTTTTCTAACAGTAGTTTACAGTCCCAGGTTTTCCATCGTCTCATGTTCCAAAACTGCTTCACACTGTTTCTTTCCCAATCTAACTTACCTGAATCTTGGGTGTTTTTTAATTTCAAATCGTACCCTTTCAGGAATCACTTACGGAAAATCCGAAACAATTGATCTGAACCAAAAAAGTAGAAAAATGTGTAAAATATTGTCGCATAAACAGGAAGAAATTGCGTTAGGAGCATATTGTCAGAGGTAGAGACAATTCTTGAACATCAGATGAAGACAGAGAGAAAATCTTTTGCTTGGAATGATATTTCTCAACCACAATGTAGCTTTTTATAAAAACTATTATAAATATAACTCATAAATAACAATTTAAACATTGAATAAAAAAACAACATAAAGCTCTATGATTTTATTCCTAGGATTGTTTCAATCTTTATCTTTCCACAAGTTTCACTTCCGATTCATTTCTTCAACAGTTTCATTTTTTTATTAGTCTTCCACGGTTTCATGTTTGATTTTCTTCAAGCTTTGAACTATCCAAACTTCAACATATCTGTGAGTTTTGATCTTCAAAAACAAACTTATGGAGAAGAAAGATTATAATTTGATGTATTGTTAAATCCAGGAAAAGCCAGGCGAAGAAGGTGCTGTGTATTCCAGCTCCTGCAGCTGCACACAGCAGGCAAAGTGGAGAAGTAGTTCCTTCTGATCTCTGGGCATGGAGAAAGTATGGTCAGAAACCAATTAAAGGATCTCCATATCCCAGGCAACTTCACTTCTTTATTGTTTGGATTTAAAGAAAATGTCTTGGAAAAAAGATAATATAAGCTGCATATTTCACATTTTTATGATTTTTTCAATACCAGTATATAATTTCAAGCATAGAATTTCTTCCCAACTTGATGAAGTTTCTTTTGTGCATAAAAATAATAAAATCACACCATCATGCGTCGTTTTTTGATTGGTACATTTGTTTTACAGAGACTGTCAATTAGATCAAAAGTGTCACGTCTGAAATGATTAAGTGATCCAGTTCATGGAACTGCCATTTTGACCTAATTCTTGTTAAATTGAAAACCAAGCAGGGGGTATTATAGATGCAGCAGCTCAAAGGGTTGTTCAGCCAGAAAACAAGTCGAGAGAAGCAGAAGTGATCCAAATATGCTGGTCATCACTTACACTTCCGAGCACAACCATCCATGGCCGACCCAAAGAAATGCTCTCGCCGGCTCCTCGAGAACCTTGACATCGAAAGCCGGAGGCTCTTCGAGGAGTTCTTCAAGCTCTCACCTTCAAAATCCAAGCTCAAACGAAGAGCGAAAGGACCTCAGCAACAATGACGACGGCTATGTTTCAACGACAAGTACATCTGTCAAGGAAGAAACTGATGAATTTGAGAGAGGACTGGATTTTGATGAATCTGAAGGGTTTTTCGAAGATTTGGAGGAGTTAGAGAGAGACCCTTTAGATGTCTTGCTAAGCCAAGGCTTTAATGGAGACTCTCTTTAATTGATCATGGGGAAAACACAACACCAGAAAAGCAGCCTCACTCCCACCTCAAACGGCTTTAAGTTTGTCCATTTCTTACAGTTTTTACATCGTAGATTCTTGTCCTTTAAATCTTGTTATCATTCTGCATATATTTTAAATGTAATGTGTGTATGAAACTAGTGAAACAAATTGACGTGAATAATATAAACAATTAGCTCAAACTAGTAAGCTCTTAATCACAATAATCAAAGCATACGAGCAAAAATAAACATAGGGTTTCGTCGTCTTGCTCAGTCTGCATTTTCTGCAGAAAAAAATTGCTGGTTTTTTCTGGGTATTTTTCGGTGTTTACAAGAAGATCGAGGGTGAAAATCAAAAGAGAATTGAGATTGCTGGTTGATCAGGAGCAGAGGCAACGAGTCCCACGTACTTTTTGGAATATTGGTAGATTGGACAGAAAGCTGAGGAACAGAAGTTTTGCTACAGAAGAAACAAGTACGTCCATTTCTCAAATGAGTGGAAAAGATGAGTGAAGAACACATCAATGGCGGGTCCTTTCTCCTTTGCTCTTTTTTTTTCTTTTCTAAGTGGGGTTGCATGATAAAACCTAATGGATTTTTCCAAGCCCTATTTGGGACCTCTCTGCGATGAACCAGACAAAAGCATGGAAGACGACAGAAGTGTAATTTAAGCTTTAAAAAATGTTTCTCATACAACTTGTTCATGATCTGTTTAATCTCTCGAAGAAATTTTTCAAACCCTACAAAAATTCAGCCTTATCTTATTAGTATGCTCATCATTGGTGCCTTTCTCTCTCTATCTCTCTCTCTCTGAGTTTTGTTTATTTATTTGCATGACTGTTGTCATCTTCGTTCTCGACTTTCTCTCTGATTAATATGGTGTCATTTTTGTCGTAGACTATTATCATAAATAGAGTGATACGACGTTTCTTCTTTTGAAGTATATAATAAACATCTCCAAAATAAAACAAAAGGGTTCTCTTTGTTCATAATTTACAAATGTTTGCTCAGTTAATCTTGCGCATTAAATTGAAAAAAGTAGTAATTTGGCTCATGTACAATGTTTCCGAGTGGCTAATTTTGCTCGATTTTCGATAACGATTGTTAGAAAGCTATTTCCGTCTAGCAACACACCTCTTTCTCTCCGTTTGATCATCCATTTGCTTTTGGGACTTCAAAATTTTTAGTAGATTTCGAATAGTTTCCATTTGTCGAAGAAAGGAGTTCCCTCCCGTACATAGTTTCTTGGTTTATACGATGGAAATACAATGAAAGAAAGAATGAATTTACACGATGGAGGAACCAATTATATCACACAGAAAAAGAAAGAAATAAACACCATTGTTTAAGATGGTGGAGGATCATTCTTTAGGGTAAAGGAATTAGAAGCTTATTATTACAATATTTAGATGTATTTTCATGCAAAAACTTCATATTGGGGCAGCATTCTGAGCATGTACTATTGTAGGATCGAGCAAAGACGAGACGATTCTTTACCGAACACTTGGCTGTTGTTTTCAAACGAAAAAAAAATACGCATTTGTCTTCTAATTGAAATGAATAATAATGGGTATGCAAGGGATTGCAATTTCCAATCAATTCCGACGAATATAGTAATTTATCGGTGTATAAATAAGGCCCGAGTAATTATAGTGAACAACGTAATTTTATGTTAATCCAAGTGGAATCGTGTTTGTTCGATTAGTATTCATCAATTAAGACACTCTCCTATAAGGTAATTGCAATTATACAACCAAATATTTAATACCCTATAAAAACAAATTTTGAATATAAACCTAGAAACAAAAGATATTTATCGAAACAATCATCTTTTAATCATCGCATCTATAATTATATTCTAATTTAGTAAGCCGAAAGAAACACTTAATTTTGTATAAAATTACACATGCACAGTTAGAGATGGAAAAGAATGCAATAAGACCAAGATCATCAGCACAATGTATAGTTTAATCTTCTAAGTTTGAAATGACCTCTAACCTTTGTTCAACACCAGACACGAATCCAAAACACAGAACTCTAAATCGGAAGCAAAATGCGATTTTTGTTCTTACAATATAATTAGGATTTGATTGAATTCAGGATGTTAGAACTCATAATTTACAATAGTTATTCTTTATCTAATCTCTTCCTTCAATTCGAACGAGAAATATTTCACATACCTGGGTGGCCGTGTTGTTTATCTTCGCCAAGACGTGTGTTGCGTTGGTCTCAGCGAATGAGGTGAGGGCTCGGGGCTTTCTGATCCTTCTAAGTGGGTCGGTAAGTATTTGAGAGAGTTTTGCTGAACAGATTGATCTGAAGGATCAGGTGTATCTACAAAATGTGCAGCCAAGAAACTATGAGTACCTAATTTTATGTAAAAAAAACCATTGAATCTGTCTGAAATATTTCGATTGATGTACCAAATAATGATTTGATAGATGGTCTCTTTGGCTTTGAAGACTTTTTCTTCATCTCAGCTGCATGTAATGATTGCATTCATCAATTAACGATGAACAAGTTGATCTCTTAGAGGTGATAATCTAAATGGGTTTCAAGGGACGATTTATGAAGATAATTCTTTTTTTTTTTGTTCATAGAAAGGAGTTTCAAGAATGAAAAGAACAAATATGAATGTCCGAAACAGGTCGACACTATGATTTTGTATGAACCCAAATCTATTTGCACAAAATGTCTTTGTATAAAAATTAAAAATCGATACATACCAATGCCTGACAAGTGATGCTCATTGACAATCTCGAAGTTTTTGTATGTATAACCAACAAAATTGACATCCTTGGGTGAAAGCATCTGTTATAAAACAAAAGCTAATAAGTTAATAGACCAAACAGCAGAAAAAATGGTTGATAATAAGGAGATTCGAAACCATGAATGATTAGGCATTACTTAAGTTTTCTTGATTGAAGACTTTCTTTAACTTTTTTTTTTCTACATAATAAACCATCTTTCTACTAAAGGAGTAAAATGTACAAGATAGAGAGGGCAAGCGATGCTCCTTATTGAAACAACCTTCTTTACTTTTTTCGTATTATTTACATTTATGTCAATCTAGCAGAGATGCCACCTGCCTATGTCATAGATGCTAGCACGATAATGATTGCTGAGTAGAGCTTCTGAAAGAATTCATGATTGCTCAGCTGCTGGTTTTGTTACTTACACATTTGTATGGGTCGGTTAGAAGGAAGGAGATCTATTCTAGGGAATGGAATTAGGGTTTTCAGGTAGAAATTCCAAAATTTTTAGTGGATTTTCTGAAGAATTTCACTAATGAAGAAAAGTATTCCCACATAGGAGAGTTCAAACCACATGGAAATACTGAAATCTAAGACAAAAGACAAACATCACCTTTCACATGGATGCTTAAATTTACCGGAATCTGAGTTCGATTCTTGAGCAGGTGAACAATGGAATAATATAAAATGGGTATCAACTTAAACTAAAGACTGGATACAGCATGTTATAATCACAAGCAAAATTCATGATACACCTTAGCCGTGCTTAATGACAAAGGTGAGAAAAAATGGACTAAGGAAGCACCAAGGTTGAATTCCAAAATAATTAAAGCTAGAACTTTGTAATTACACAAACGAAGCAATGCAGCTTATCGATCATTTTTCAGATTAGATTGAGAGAAGAAATCATTTCACTATATTTCAGCTTTTTACCAGAGAAGTTCAAACAAACTGTCAAAGCCAGATTTTCAATTTATTTCTTAAAAATATAAACGTCCTTCCAAAAAATTTTGGCAGTCAAAATTTTACTATGAAAGACCATTTAGCCTTTCAAACCCAAGAACATTATAGTTTCAATTTTCCATGAACATAATACTTTCAAGATGATTATTTAATATATCTCCAACATTAGTTTCTTATTGATGAATGTTTTCCTAAAAGAGTAATATTAGGTGTACCTTCTAACTTGAGTCTCTTACTTTTACCTTATATCAATTATTAATTAGTTTTGACTAATATTTTGTTTTCACCTTCTGATAAGAGATATTGCATCAAGTAAAACTTAAAATAAAAGCTAAACCTCTGTCGTTTCTTGACCACACTACTCAAGGTGAAAGTTATCAATTGCAATACCCTCCACCTTCTCTTATCCCTATCTTCATTCAATAATTTTTCTAACACAGTTAAAAATAATTAAAAATCTTAGTGTAACGGCTGTTTTGATTTCATCATTACAATTTTGTTATTCTTGTTGAAATTATGATACTTTAAGTTTCTTCTTTCTTATGGTCTTGCAATTGATTTTCGTCATTATGAAAAAAATGTAACAGAATAATTTTTTCAGTCACGGCATGTATTTACGTGTTATCTAAATAATGAACTAAAGTAAAATAGTCTAGAATGATTTTGTCATCTTTAAACTAAATGAAAATTTTCTGAATTAATTAGTTTGAAAATGACCTAAATAGAGTTACTTTTGACAAAACAATTATTTAAGTTTGATATGAATAGATGAGGTATGACAAAACAACTATTTAAGTTTGATATGAATAGATGAGGTAGATAGATTTTTTTTTGTTTTCAACTTTTTTTTATTAAATTTGACAACAAAAATAAATTGGACGACCATTTAAATACCAAATTGAAAATATAACAATTTTAATGAAAGATTAAAAATGCAATAATGAAATTGAATCGACTTTTAAATTATAATAAACTAAAAACATATTTCAGTAAAAAAATATATAACCATATTTTGCAGATAGTATTTGGAAATAGCACATTCATGAGATAGAGAAAAAATTCACGCTAGCATAACAAAAGAAACCTTCCAAAACATCTTAAATGCAAAATAAGAACAATTTTGAGACTTGCCTTTCTCCAAGGACCTGATTTTGTGGGAGTTTGAGAAGGGGACACCTGCAGTATCCATATTTGAAATTTACCAACAAGAAAGAAGAGTATGCAACAGCTGAAAGATTCAAAAGTAAAAAATAAATAAAAAACCATGAATACAATAAATAATCTGCACATGTCTATGCTTGTAAGCCTTTGAAGGATTGAAATGATTTCAAATCCAAAGACGAAATAAAATTAAATAATTTTTGCAGTTTGTATTCAACATATTTAACATAAAAAGAAATCAATATACACTTTCTGACAAAAAATGGACTCATTAAAATTACAAATTTACAATCTTTTGTTGATAAAATGTCATCTTTGCAGAACAAAATAGAAAAATGAATTAAAGTGGCTAACAAACCTGTCCATTTTTAATGAATTTTTTGGGAAATAGATTTCTTATTAAACATTTTTTTATAAAACTAATTTTTTTTTAAGTCCGTATAACTTTAAATTACTTTCAAATTATATCGAATCAGCCTAATTTCGAAATAATTTTTTTGCTAAGCTTTCAAATCATATTTCATGGCTTATGGCTCATAAAGTTCCACCATAAGAGAGAAAATAACCACCATAGATATAGTATAAAGATAATGAGTTTTATCCGAGTAAAAAATCATGAAAGTTCACAGATTCTGGAAATAATATATAAAAAATCACAAAAATTCAATATAATTTGAAGTGCATCTTAAATAGTCTTGGTAAAAAAGGCTTTAAAATCACACTTAATATGAAAAGTAAATACCAAGTCTCATGGATTTTCGAGCACAACTAGCTGGAATCCCAATTTACTATAATAGATACCAACTCACATTTGACCGTACTCCCACACATGACTAAACTAAAGATGCATAAAAACATCAACCTCACCTCTTCAAACTTCTCAAAGTTTTGAGTATCTAGCTCATCTTTGACCTCTGGTATGAAAGCAGCTTCCATTTGATACAGTTTATCCCACTTTAGTCCTCTAAACCAAGGGTGTGCCTGAAAATATACCACATGATTCCAACAAAATCCACATCAATCAACTCTAAGCTGATAGTTCAAATATGCTAACTTTGATTTCGGAAGCTCCTTTTGTTCCAAGCCTTTGGTCAACGTTGCAAAGAAGTTTGCAAATTAGATCTTTTGCCTCAACAGACAGCTTGGCCTCTTGAGGGAACTTCAAATGCACCCTCCAGTTAACTATCTGCAAGTGATGTACTGACAATTGCCATAAGAGTATTACCTCAGTTCAACACTATTTTAATCTTCTAATATTATAGCACCAAACTGACAGTATTGTACCCTAAAATTAAATTGATTCACCATTTCTAAACATTACGGCTGCAGAACTCACTCCAGAATTTGTGGCCCTCAACAAAAGCAACTAAACATATTACAGTTACCTTTCGACACGTTGACATTGGATCTTCAGAATAAAAAGGTGGATATCCCACAAGCATCTCGTACATGATTGCTCCCAGAGACCACCTGAAATACGGGCCAAGTTTCATAGTAGAAACACATTTTAAAGAAAGTAACATGTTAATAATTCAACTGACCAGTCACACTCCATTCCATATCCTTTCCTCAACAATACCTCTGGCGCAATGTAATCAGGAGTTCCAACAGCTGAATATGCCTGAACAGTTCATTGTAGATCTATTAATATAAACTTATGTCATCAAAATGATAAAGCGAAGCGTGCGTCGGAGACATAACTAAAAATAACCAAAGATTAGAAAAGATCAAATTCAAAGCACCGTAGCATCTTTTCTATTTAATCAAATGTTTTTTCGGTAAACTGCAAGTTATACCTATTTTTTGGGATCAACCATATACCTTGAACTTTTTTGAAAAATGAAGTACCGTCATCTTTCATTTGTCACCAATTAACTTGTCAATTTATTCTTAAACTCGGCACGTGTCCACCATCTTTTGTATTTAATCAAATGTTTAACCCCAATTTCTAACTCCTCCAATGATTTCCAACCCAATTTTGAAGTCTCTAGATCTTCTCTCATGATTCAGAACTTTATCAAAAAGATAGAACGAGTTTGAGATCAGGTTAGTAATAACCAAAGGGGTAAGCCTTCTAGTAGAAACACCTAATTAAAAAGCAAACATATGATACATCTGTTGTATTTAATAAATCAATTCACGTCAATATCCAAATTACTGCTAGTTGATATTTGTAGGGTCTAGAAAATCTAAAATTTCATTGGTAAATGACCTCAAATCTAATTTAAATCATATTACTATGTTTAAACCTTTTTCAAACACGGTGGCATATTTTCAAGGTCATATATGTCATGCCAATAACATTTGGTCACTAATAATAAGTGACAACAGAAAAATGAACCAACTTGATAGAAATACTTGAAGACTCCTTAAAAATTTTCCAAACCCTATCCTACATCTCCTAGTCCAAGGCTTGTCCAAAACATAGAATTATAATATGGAATGGCCACACTGATGTCAACCCCCTCACGCTGCCATGTCACAGTTTATTAAAACCTTTTACTCAAACATAGGTTTATTTTTTCTCAATTCTAAGCTGCCCTTGGTAACCTGGTAAGGGGAAACTGCATAATGGCTGTACCATGCAATAATTTCTCCAAAAAACTCTAGCAGTTAAAGAGGAGGACTTGAAAGCATTCAGAATAAAGTACAGAAAGGGTCATTCATTAACTAGCCAAATTGTTCTAATTTGAATGAACCAAAAAAATTACAAACTTAAATTCAACATGTTTAATTTCAAATTTCAATCTCTGGAGTTCAACTTAAAAGCAGAATTAAGGTATCGCACGTACCAACGTCCGTCTATTCTTTTGCCAATGCAACAGCTGTTCCTGCTGAGTGCGTCTTTGTACAGACTGAAAGCTAGAAGGGAACTCATTTTTTTCTATAGGTTTCTGATTCCTTTCAGTTTGGTTGTCATTCTCACTAAGATTCGGGAAACTACTAGACTCCAAGGGTTTACACAACCCGAAGTCTGAAAGTTTAAGATGACCATAACGATCAAGCAGCAAATTGTCAGGTTTTATGTCCCTATAAAGAAGAAAAAGAAATAATTTTCACATACTGCAAAACGTAAAACTAAATAAATAACAAAGATGCTGCATATTTCTTAGGCGGAGGTTCAAAACCATAAAACCAAAAAAAAAAAATAAATAAATATTACACAAATATATAAGAAAAACGTGCAGTTAATGGAGCTTAAAATAAATTAAGGCATATAGAAAAGATAAACAGCTAAATAATTAGACCTCTTTGAATAATACCTCATCCCACTAGTAATTAAACATAGATTTTGGCAAGCATAAATCAATGGAATATTATTGCAGTTTCATTTTCATAGACTTTTTTCCAATTCATACAAATTTTACAAAATGATAGATGTTGTTCCATGACCATGAGAAGCACAAAATAAAAATGAACCTGTGGATGTAATTGTGCATGTGGATAGATTCGATGGCAAGTACTGTCTCCCCAACGTAAAACATTGCCTCATCATCAGTTAAAGTGTCTTTGCGCATCAGTAATGTCATCATATCACCTCCGGGAAGATACTCCATAATGAGATACAAAAACTCATCGTCTTGAAAAGAGCAGTAAAGCTTGACAATATAAGTGCTATCAACCTCAGCTAAAAGATTTCTCTCAGCCCTCACGTGTTCAACCTCCAGAAAGACAAGGAATATAAATAAAAAAATAGTAACAAAAAACACATCAAGCACAGATGTAACAAGACACTAGTTTCCGAAATTTCAATTCCTATTGTTTTGATTTTCTTTTTTTGTATTTTCCTTCTAGTTTCGTATCACACCATCAACCTCACGAAAATAGACTAACCCACTACTTTCATTGAAAAAGAAACATAGTTATACAAGCAAGTTTTCTCTTATATATCTATAAGAAACATAACAAAGAAAACAACATACAAGGAAGAGAGGAGAAGAACCATTCTAAAAAACACTTGATTTAGACCAATTTCTTACTATCAATATGTCAGACCATATGGTATTGTCTTTAGAACAGCCTTAGGCATGATTTTATGATGTTAAACTACTATTTACTAAACTGAAGGATCAATTACTACAGAGTACAGACCAAATAAGACACGGTCCAGAGCCTTACCTGGCCTCGCCGAAGCATCTCAGATTTCTTAAGTTTTTTCATGGCATATACATGGCCTGTGGTTTTTTCCTTGCAAAGCCTCACCTGAATTTGAAACACAATAGGCATCCACTATTAAAATAACCACATAGCTTGATTCATATATACAACCAAATTAATGATTTTATCTTTTTTCATGACAACTTCACTGACATCGTGACATTAGACCAACTGTAGTAGGAAGCTAAAACTTTTAAAGAGATTGAGGTTATTGACCTCCCAACAAAACAATAAAATTCTAACCTCCCCAAATGCACCCCTTCCTATAATAGTCAAAAGCTCAAAATCATCAACGCCCATTTTATGCCTTCTTAAACGCATATATTCTGTCTCTTGTGTCTCTAAATATTTCAACACGTTCATTTGATCTTCCTCTGAAGCATCAGCATCAGCAAGCCTCCTTTCCATGACCCAACGCCTGTATTTATCGAAAAAATAAAACACAAGAAGTAGTAAAACACAAGGAAAAAAACATTAATACAAAAGAAAAATGAAGTTATATTTGCAAGTAGCAAACAAAAGTTTTATCTATTAATCAACAAAAACCAACCCTATTCTTGATTTGTTGTTTCACCTTGGGTCAATGAAGTTAAGCATGAAATAGGGAGAATCAACTACTAATATTTTTAGCTCGAAGTTATATCTTATGAATATACATTGCTGAAGTGGAAAAGTTTGTTAGACATATTAGTGGTTGATTATTATGAGGAAGAGGATATTAGAGGGTCGAAAGGCAGATGGATTGACACTGAATATTTGTGGTGTTGCGCCCTTCAGAGAAATTAGAATTAAGGTAAGTCTGTGGTATTTTTTCAAGTTTGTGGTTAAAATGTTAGGAGAAAGAAGTTCGTATTTTTGGTTCCTCGGTATTCAATCCCAGGTTCTAGTGGCTGTAGAAGTTTATTACTTTGTGCCTGTAATCATCCTGTTAGGTTTCAAATGACGTTTCATTTTTACTCAACAAAAATAAAGTTAGCTCGCCCATCTGTGCAAGATGCATCATCATAGATCATATTTGATAAATCACAATTATTTGGCGTTGTGATCCCTACAAAAAACAAACAAGTGCTACAAATCTAGCTACCAATAATACCTACCTTAAAGTTTGATAATCTAACTTGAAGTCTCAAACTAGTCTCAGTGCTGTTCAATGGCATTTACTATGTTCCAATTTATGATTTGATAATAGAAAAATATTGTGAAAATGAGATCATGGGACTAGACAAATACAAATCACATAAACCCAAGTAAATATTTCTCCATTAGTAAATCCTAAAAATTTTTATCCAATCTTTTTTCTTTTACATCCATCATATAAAGGAATTATAAATAGCCATTCTAAATGGTCTTTGCAACAACCTCACTCGGACAACTATTATGCAATAAAAGTTCAATTCCAATCCCCAATTCTAGCGATTTTTAATTTGACATCTCTGAAAAAAAAGGAGCTTGTGATATTCCTCTAAATAAACCATGGGGAACAGAACATGAGGAACAACCATAAAATCAAAAGAGCCTTACCTCTCTTTCCTGTCTTGCAGTGACTTCATTTGAGATTTATAATGATTTTCAATATATTGCTTGGCAGCCTCAACTTTCTGCTTTGTTGCACTGGAAGGTGCTTCATCAACATCTTTCACATTCTCAGTTTCCCTATTGTCTCTATGTTGAAATTTCTGAAACCAACTTCTAGCAGAATCCATGCTAAGACACTCTCTCAATCAAAATACATTCTACCTCCTATCCACATATAAATGACAAGATCAGCTAATCGATTATTACCTCATAACAATATAAGAAATTGATAACATTTCACAACGTCAGCACAATAAACATTCACGCGATTAAATTCACCACCATCTATAGTTCCTTGTTTCCTTTCCTGTCTTCGTACTTTTATAACCTAAGAAGCATGTAGATACCAATTTACTAGTCTGAGTGCATCACCTGAAACGCAGAATTTACATATCCACCAACTAAGAGATTACCAAAACCATATCATACTATCCTTGCACGATGGAACAAATTTAGACACAAACGCAAAACAATGTTTCAGAGAAAAAAACCACCTGCAAATCCAACCTACAATCAGAAGGAACCCCCTAGAAACGACTATCAGACTCCATTGAAAAACGATAAACCATTGACTGATAGAACCGATTGACAGAAATAAAAAACCAATTTCAGCAAAGAAAGCAACAATTAACAACAGATTCGAACACAGTCCAACCACTGATTACTGACAACGAAAGTAAACGCACAAAAAACGATGAATTCCAGAAAGTCAAATCAAAGTAACAAAATTAAGGAGAGTTGAGAGAGAGAGAGAAGCACACCCGCAGAGACTATCCAAAATCCCGGTCACTCACTCCTTGCCTTCTTACAGAGCTTTCGCCTCCTGTTACTCCAATGGCTTCCCTATCGTGGTTTTGCTCCAAAGATTTAAGATTAGAATAGAAATAAAATTAAAAAAAAAAAGAAGTAAATGTGACGTTACTCATGATATTGCGTAATTATAAAAATGGATTAGTTGGGGTGTGAAAGGACAAAACTGTCCCTACAATGGACGATCTATTCAGCACAGAGCATAGTGTAAGACACGATGGAGTTGACGAGTGAGGCATTGAACGAAAGTCTAACCCTCTACAACCACATTTGACTTTTCCATCTATCTATAACCATGTATTATTTGTCTCATTATAAATATAATATACACACATAACGAATATAACGATTTATTATTTATTTTTATCTATTTTTAATCGAGATTATGTGTGCGTATATACGTTTGGTTTAATAAATTTTCATATATTGATGCGTATGTTTAAATATCATATAGGACGTCACGATAAAATATCATTACGTGATTATTGAGACGTGTATTAAATTCATTAGGTGATTAAATAGAGTGACATGATTTAGCTGCTTAATGTTATTTTTATGTAATGTGGTTTAAAAGCAACTTGTTTCTAAATCTCAAATTCTAAGTCGTAAGTACGAAAGAATTAATCGAAAGACATCGTCAATTCTAATTCATTAGTGTTATAACTAAATCTGGGTAGTATCATAACAATCGCTGCAACATCTTAAACTGTTTAAGTAGTATGATTGATGAAAAAATTTAATCGAATATTTATTAAATTCTCAATTCGACTACCAGTTTTATATTACACATTTTTATTTAAGTGCTTTTTATTAGAATAAAAAATAAAAAAAAATAAAATCTTGTATTAAAAATAAAATCTCGATAAAGAACTCTAATATTAGCAATCATCGCAATTGGGCATCGGCGATGAAGATTTCTCACAAATGAGCTTTAAAATCACTAGAAAATCTACGTTTATGCACAAGAATAAACATATTTTAAAACATGTGTTTGATCTAGAATTCACCCAAGTGATTTTTCGATACATTCGCACCGTTCAAAATAGCATTTGAAATGTAGAAATGGACACGTAAATTGGGTTGTTTGCTCGAGTTTATGATACATTTTATCCTATAGTAAATATTTATTTTCATTTTAAACACTAAGGTATCATTTATTTATATTTTTTAATTATATACTCGGATATAAATAATCTAAGCAATGCAGCAGGGTACAAGTGACTTTTCACTCTTGCAGAAGTATTTATTTCAAAAGCAAGTACTAATTGCTTTAAAACGCTTAATTCGAAGGCAACTAGTGCTAGATTTGCAAAAACAAAAACCTTGAGTTGTAGGTCAGTAAGCCACCGTCGGATCAGATAATTGCGGCCCCGGGATCGGGAATGCCGGTGCCTCTTCTTCATCGTTCGGTTCTTGAAGCTTTCGTTCTCATTTATTTCCATTTTCTTCGAAGTGCCTTGATTTTTTTTTGTTTGGTTGTTCATGTTTTGTTTTTGGATTTTAGGATTCTAATTAATTTCCGAGGCTCTCTCCAGACTCCAACCATGGGGTTCTTCGACCTCAGCATACCCTACGATGACTCAATCAAATCCAACAAGACGACTCGCACAAAGCTTGTCGTCAAAGCCATGGAGCTCGGCTACTCTGGAATCGCTTACGAACGAACGATCAAGGGCGTAATGTCCGATAAGGATCGTTGTTCAATTCCTTTGCTCACCCTCTCTTCTCTCCTCAAGCTCGCACCTTCCCTCTCTTCGTCTGTTGAGTTTCATCGTGATCTCCTCGGCGTTTCGCGGACTGCCCCTTTCCGTCAGTACACGCGACTCACTGTTTGTGTTGACAGCCCCTCTCAGGTTTTGGCTCTCAATTCTGGAAATCCTATTTTGAAGACCTACAATTTGGTCTCTGCCAGGCCTCTCAATCAGAATGCCTTCGACCAGGCGTGTGAAAAAGCTGAGGTTTGTCGGGTTCAAATGGTCTTGTTTTCTTTTTTTTTGGATTGCTAATGAAGTTTTGGAGGAACGTTTTGAATGTTTAATGATGATTAGTCTTTTATACTTAAATTTTTGTTTTAAATTTTTTGTAGGTAGATATAATTGCCATTGATTTCTCAGAGAAGCTGCCTTTTAGGTTGAAACATCATATGATTAAAGCTGCAATTGAGGCAATACGTCTATACTTTATCCTTGCTTCTGGCATTGCTTACTTACTAAATAATATTTCATCATGTTGATTGATATTAATTAATGTTTCGGAAAAATTTACTTGCAGCGGGGAGTTTATTTTGAAATCACGTACTCTAATCTAATAGCAGATGTTCACCTGAGAAGACAATTGATATCAAATTCTAAGGTGAGAATGGCAAGAGCATATTTCCAGGCTAATTAGCCCAACACATTAATTTGATCTGCTGTTTATTACATTTATACTGTTTGGTCATTAACCTAATGACATTATCCTGCTTAAACCTTTGCTTGCAGTTGTTAGTGGATTGGACACGAGGAAATAATCTGATTTTGTCTAGTGCTGCCTCTTCTGTTAATGAACTTAGAGGACCATATGATGTTGCTAATTTATCATATTTTCTCGGGCTTTCTATGGAAAGAGCAAAAGCTGCTTTATCAAAAAATTGTAGGTATGCCATCTTCCAAAACCTTAAGTTCCGTCAGGCATCGAGTGAAGTGTAATATATTTTGAGTCTTCCTTTAATACTTCCCCAGGGCTCTCATTGCAAATGCTATAAGGAAAAAACAATTTTTCAAGGAGGCCATTAAAGTTGAAATGTTATCATCTGGTGAAAAATTTGACTCTGAGGGACCTTGGACTAGTGACTGGCTTGAATGGGATCCCATATCAAGTGGTGCAGGTGATTTGGTGTTAGATGATATGGCAAAATCTTTTGCTGCCTCAACTAATGAACCCAAAATTGTGAAAGCCATTGATTTTACTTCCATTGTGGATGGCAAGCCATCAAACGGTTTTCAAGTCAAAGATTTTATATCTGGGTCAGAATGTGGATCTCTGTCTTCAAACTATGATAAGAACGTCTTTTCATTGGAGAAACTAGTTGGTTTACAAGTTGCTACAGATGGCTTACTGGAGCAGCCTAAGCAGATGGATGAATATCCCCAGTCAGAGCCATGTTCCTTGTCTGACGCTCAAGTTAAAGATCATGACTCCAACAGTAAATTTGTTCAAGAGTCTAATTATATTGATACTATAAATGAATTATCCAATGGTGAGTTAGTTTGCAATGTGGAACAAGAAAGTAAAGCTCCTCAAACCTTTCATGGGATGGCAGTAAATACTAAGCTTGTTAGTATTTCATGCAGTGGAATGAATACGCCAGTGACCTTGCAGCTATCGAATGTTGATGCTACTTCTGAAGTTTCTTGTTTGGCTAACCATCCCATTTCATCTGAATATATTGATTTTTCTTCGGGGATTGAAGAGCACGAAGGTGCAACAAATTCTGATGGAGTTTTGGATTTTGGAAACGATTTGATGGATGATGTTAAGACTATAATTTCAGAAAATAAAGAAGACGAGTTGCTCTCTTTAGGTGATGTAGCCGTTCGAGAAGAGTCTTTGGAACCAGAAAGAATTACCGAACCTGAAACTGAAGGTTGCGGAACACAAGAAAATTTCATGAAGTTGCTAGAAACATTTTCTGAGCCTATGAATCAAGAATCTTATCTGAGGTCTAGTGATGCTAGCAAGGAAGAAGAGGGGGGTGCTTCAAGTGCAAACCAACTGCCATCTGACCTGGTAATGGAATACAAAATGCAAGAGGCAGATAAAGACTGTAGTCATCCAACCTTTGTTCAATCTCCATCAGGTATACTTCCATTGTTTAAGAATTTCAACAAAAAGTCCTTGATTCTCTCTGTTTGTTTTTTCCCCAACGTTTATGTAATTAAGACCACTATAGCTCTCAATCGTTCTGATTTAATATGAAATATACAGGGAAGTGCAGAGGAAAACGAAGGACACATAATCGAGCTTTGAAGTTTCCTTTGAAGCGTTTGTTAAATCCCGTGGCTTTCAAGAAAGCCCACAAAACTAAAAGCAATAAATGAGGCTATATGCAATAGGTCAGATTAATTTTGTACTAATTAGTCGCTATTGTATCATTGATTAACATTCATTTACATGAAGTGCTATAAAAGTCGCTCTTTTTATTCATCATGTTCATTAACTTTATAGCAATGGAACACCTTTTGAATTGCTAAAACAGTGAATAGTTGCTGCACTACTTAGTATATTAACCATGACTTTAGTGCTTAAGTTTCACCAAGTTGTTCCAATTGCTAACTAGTACTTATCTTTCTGTGGTACAATTACTTGCCTTGCATCAAGTCCTGTAGTTGCTTTACAAACTTATGACGATAATCAGCAATTTCCCTCTAGTTTCACACTAGACAGTTTGCTTTTTCTCTTTGCTCTTTGCTCTTTGCTCGATTTAACTTTTCATTTTGTTGTACTTTTGTTATGAAAACTCTGTCGAATTCCGAGTTGGAATTTGGGATTTCAATCTACCAAGTCAAGTTTTCCTAATCTTCATATGAAAAGCCTCCACTTTTGATCTTCCGAAAGCATATTGTTGACTCTTTGCTCAACTCCAACACAACGCACCCTCATTCTGCCTCTGAGCATGCATATTTTTTCTCCAAATAGTAGGTTGGTTCACACGATATATTATATTGTGAATAGCCACACAAGTTGGCTTCTTTTGAAAAGGTAACATCGAATTTTAGCCTATTTCTTTCAGCTCTGAATTCCCAGCTAATGGATTTCTGAGGCTATTTCTTCTGCTTAGCTCTTTACTAATGTGTAGTGAAAGCCTATATTTAGACTTGGAATTTATTAATGTCGATTTTATTTATATTTTGCGCGTAAAAAGACGTGCCATGACAAATTTAGTGGGCATCCCACCGCCGTCCGACAAGTATGGAGTAGTAAGCTTAGGCTTGAATAGTTTAAAAGTTGATGTAATTTGGTACTTGATGACTCTCTAATACATATGTTTCTACTCATCATTCTCTCACATGACCGACCAAATTTGTGATCAGCTTTTAATTAATCTATGCATTACGCATTATTTGTTCCTACTTGGAATTTAAATCTCTGTTTTTTTTTATTAATTTCGTCTTCCTTCTTAAGTCCATGCATACTTCTGGAAGTTGGTGATTAGGCTTGCAAAAAGTGAAAAAGAAAGAAACAAAAAAAAACTAGTTATCCCCGTGTCTATTGTCGTGGCCAAAAATTGTCTGCTTGCTCTCGAGATCGTTTGCTAGAGTTAATAAACAGAAAAAATGAAGAGATTTTTAAAAGAGATTTGTAATAGTTCTCTTTGAACGATCATTGTAAAATAGGTGATGCTCCTTCAAGAAAAGAATTATTGTAAAATGAGTGACACAAGCTATTATGTGTCGACACAAAATATAGATGGTTAAGCTTCTGAATTTTACAGGGGTCGACACAAGCTATTATGAGTCGATATGTAAAGTGCAAGCTCAACAAAAAACGAAGGTCGACACAAAACATTGCATATACTTGAAATTTTTTCAGCACTTAAATAAATTCATGCAGATAATCGACACAACATTCACAATAATAGAAAATCAAGTATTCAAGTAGTTGAAGTGTTCAATCATCATACAAAAAGCAAGTAGTCCAAGTATTTAATCATCACACAAAAAATCAAGTATTCTAGTAGTTGAAGTATTCAACCATCATACAAAAAAACAAGTAGTACAAGTATTTAACCAGCGTCAGAACCCAAATTGAATCCCATGAAAATTTCTTTTTGTTTTCTTCATCGTCTTCTCCCTCGTCCTCTACCCACGTCCGTGCTACCAGATTGACTGTGTGAAAGTTGTGCAATTGAAGTAGCTCCTTCACTGACTACATTAGTTGAAGCTGTTCGACTAACTCCTTGACACGAACGAAATTCGCTTTCCTCGAATAGGTTAACAGTATTCCTTTGACGGACTGTTAACCTCAGGTCACGTGCAAATCACGTGGCCCATTTCCGTTGCAATTAACCTGGATTTTAAACGGAAGGTAATAAATATAGTTTTCCGATAGTTCAACGTATTGAATGAAACGTTTTTTAGTTCAACGTAAAAATCAAGAGTTTACGCTTAACTTTAGCTCGTCCTATAAATACTGGAACGCCTTCTTCTTTTTCTAAAACTCTACATAATTTCTAGGGGTGAGCATAATAAAACCGAAACCGGTAAAAATAATCGGAAAAAATCAGTTTTTCATTTTAAAAAATACTGCTTCGGTTTGACATATAAAAACCGAACATTTTTTAGTATTTTTTGGTTTATCCATTTAAAACCGAGTGAAAACCGAACCGGCTGCCCAAACACTAACCTGATAAAATTTGCTGCCTCTCGTCGCCAGATCTCGTCGCCCGCCTCTCGTAGTCGTCGCCTGCCTCTCGTCGCCCGCTTCTCGTCGCCCACCTCTCGTCGCCGCCTCTCGTCGCCCACCTCTCGTCGCCTCGGGTTAGTCGTTTCAAATTTCTGTTAATTCGTACTGAGTTTTTTTGTTGTTTTGAACTTTGCTGTTCTATTTCGTTTGATTCGTACTGAGTATTTTTGTTTTGTTCTATTTCTGTTGACTACTGATACCTGGACTTCACTGTTTGGGGAACTTTGTTGTTTTGAACTTTGTCGTTTCAAATTGTTTCTACAGGTATAAACAAACAAAGACCATCATGGCGTTTGGGACCACTCGGAACTTCATAATTTTTATTGTTGTTCTATTGAACTTCATAACTTTGTCGTCATATTTCTGTTGTTCTATTGTTGTTCTAATTTTTAATCTTATTGGAACTTCATAAGCTTGGAACTACAGGTATAAACAAACAAAGCTACTAATACATTAAACTTTATAAGCTAAATTATTGACAACTAGACAGTCTCCGTAATAATACCATAATACTGGTAAATGACTGGTAATTTAGCTTATAATAATACCCGTAGATTTGTTTATATTATAAGCTTGGAACTTCTCTCACGGTTGATTAGTTGTTATATGATTTTTCTATCAATGATGTTAATGTCTTTTTAATTTATTCGTTGTTTTAAGATGAAAAATTTTAGTGAAACTCAAACTTTAGAGAAGAATACTCCTGCCTCTACTTCAATCGAAAGAAAGAGAAAAAAATCAGTGGAAGCATTTTACTATCATTGAAAGTGATGACTCGAAGACTTCTATTTTTTAATTATGCATTTTGGATATTTTGAGTTCTAGCAGTGATATATTTTTAAACCTAAATTTAGTTATTTTTTGTTGACGATATTATTTGAATCGATGACTTTTATGTTTATTGAAGTTAAAGTTATTTAATTTCTTTTGTTCATGATATTATATGATGAGTTTATTAGATTTAACATTACATTGTTTCTTAAAATTTATAAAATTATATATATTATTTTGTGTAGCAAGTAAAACCGAAACCAAACCGAAACCGAACTGAAATATCTAGTTCAGTTCAAGTTCGGTTTTTATGTATATTTTCAACTACTCGGTTCAAAGTTTGAAAACCGAAAACTAGTCGGTTCGGTTTCAATTTCAGTGAAAACCGAACCGAACCGGTAAATGCTCACCCCTAATTTCTAAGACTTTGTCGTCGTTTCTTGTTGAAATCAGTTATTGTGTCCAAGCATGTAATGTTGGCTTTGATTGATTGTCTATGTCGAATTTGATGGATTGTTCTTTTTTGCGAGTGCTGTTCTGTTTTTGTTGATGACAGTTTTTCCTGGAGACATCACTTCGCCTAGCCAATAGCCATAGATTTTGGTTTCACGTTCTTGAGCTTAGTTGCTTGTCTTCTTATGTCATTGACGAATTGATCAATTTCTTATCCAATTCCGTCTTTTCTTTACGTAATTTACTCGAACACGTGATTGATTTGCTTTCCATTGTAGATAGAAATGAAAGGGGGATTATCAGTAAAGAAGATTTGTAAGTTTTGTAGAACTCGTAATCCAAAAGGACTGGTCTATATATACTGTTCCAAACACAAGCACTGATGTGCAACCGGAAGGGCTCGGCCATTGCACATCAAGCACTGACATAAGATTCATGCTCAAAGCTCCATCTCCTTCCCTGTAAGTTTTTATACATTTTTCTTGATTGCTTACGATAAGAAGTCTTTTGCTAAATAGATCATCGATTTTTGGAAGTTAAACTCTGAACACTCCACTTTTCCCTACATGGTTTGACAAGATACTGGATGCCATTCTTTATACAACGCTTCTGCTTGTGATAGCTCTAGATTTTCATTTTTCATTGATAAAACAGTAAGGAATAATGATATGCTACTTCAATTTAGCAAACCCTGTTTATCTTTCTTGTTTTTTCTGCCCGAATTTGAATAATTAACATACGATGAAGATGACCGATATGTATTATGATTGAGAGCAAACACTTAGTCAGATCGACCGAAAGCATCCATGAGATGTGCATGGTCGGATTAGACTGAGCTTTGCAGTAGAAATCTCGAAGACTTCTTCGAAATATACTTACTGGTTCTTAATTTCAGTGCTCTGAGGACTGTTGCCAAGCAAGAAAGTAAAGGCTATGATAGGCAAAGGAAGGGTCTTGCTTCTCTAATCCCCACACAGTCGCCTGCCGGCCGGAACATCCTTCTGTCAAATATGAGCTGTTCAAATTAGAAACCGAAAAAACGGTACGAACTTTGAGGCGTGAAGATTTGGACAGCTTACAAAATGTTACCGAGCAGCTTCTTTTCCGATCGATGTTCGTTTTAGAGGTACCATTTCTTGTATTGAACTCAATAATATGTGGCGATGCCATGAGGATTGTCATTTTATCTTGCAATAGATCTCTTAAAAATTGAAGGAATTTATTAATGGCACAAAGTATTAGCTTTTCAAAATGGATTATATAAAGTTAATTAAATAAATAATTGTTTGACTAACAGTAAATACACGAATATATAATTAATAATTATCCATGCATATTATAATTGACCTTTTTGTTCCTGCTGACTCAAAAAGTGTAGCTTTAAATGTTAGGTCATTTTTTTTTGGATTTAGTGGGCATGAAATTTCAAGCCTTAATAATCATGATGACCTAACATTTAAAGAACAATTAAAAAATACTTTTAAAAATGAGATTAAAATGTTCCTAAATTATCGATTATCTAATAATTTACACATGGTGGGGTGTGAGGGACGATCGCATCCACATAACAATTTCATTTGGGTATTAAACAATAATTACTAATAATTAAAATAATATATTAATTTTTAAATTATCGTATTATCTTTTATTAATTAATTACTATAGAAATTCTGTATTTTTTCTAACATTTTTTATAATGAGTATCATTGTCCCCTGATCCGTACAACACAAGTGGAAATCGGATCAAACGAAACAATAATCCTCGTCATGCCAATTGTTTTTGGTCACGTACAAATACATTGATGACCACCTCTTGTCCCGTCATTAGCCAAACACAATACACATCTACTAAATATGCCTTATCGTCGAAGATAGATGTCAATAATCGATGGATGGCAATAGATCGACGATCACACGTGTTTGCTCTATACACGAATGATTTGTCGATCGACGATAGAATTTAGGGTGTTTGGTTTTAGTTTAATTGAATAAAACCATGATTTTCTGTGTTGTTCTTCGTCTGGCCGTCGAATTTTGACAATCTTCTGGGAAAATGATCTGGTTTGTATCTCAACCAGTAGAAGAACAGGTAAATCTAGAACAAAAATGAAGCTTTTTCAATGAAGTTTTAATTATTTTTCTACAATGTTCAGGAATAATTTCAGAGCTCGATTGGATAAACATGGCGGATTTCATGATGCAAAGCTATTGCGTTCTTCTTTTACGCCGAGGCTTTAGTTTGATTGATCTTCACCTCTTCCTTATACAGCCTGACGGCGCGGCTGCAAAATGGATTGGTCTCCGGCGACCCTCCGTTCTCCTCGAAAGCCACGCGTAGCCGGCTAATAAGTCCGCCGAAGCTTGTTTGTTGAATCTTGGTCTGACTCAGGTACCGGAGATAAACGACCACGTCATCGCCGTCGCAGCTGGAGAGCTTCAACGGAGGGCTGTGGTGTTTTCTGAGGTATTGCACGAAAGAGTTCCAGTCTCGCCGCTTCTGAGACTCGTACCTGCTCATTGCCGGCGGCGGATACATATCCAGCGACGGAAGTGAGCGGTAAAAGTGGTGGTGGTGGTTGTACTGGTGGCTGTTTTGAACCGGGGTAGAGCTCGCGGTGGCTGACCTCCGGCTGCTTAAAGCCGCGGCGGCTGCTGCGGCAACGGCGGCGGACATCGGGTAATTCTCAGTCAAGCTTGAGCTAGAAAGGAGTTTCGTTGTAAAAGCTTTGAAACCCAGATGCTGAAACTGAAGCAAGTTAGGGTTATATATAAAGAGCAAGATTAAGGAAGACGACGACGAAGAAGAAGAGAGGAGACAGGTGGGTCCCCCAAGAACACTGCTTTAAGTCCAAAAATTACTTTAATTCAGACCATTATATTAATAATGAAGAAATTTAGTGTTATCCTTTTATTTTATAAATTAAATTAATTTATATTTTTTGTGACAAAGGTAAAAAATAATTATTTAATTTAATAAACTTAATAAGAATTATAGAATTAAAAATATTCAGACTAAATGAGTGAATTGGAGGAGAATATTTGACAAAATTATGAATACAAATATCGAGATATAAAATTTAATTAAGTAAATAGTGAAAAAAATAGAAGAACGTCACGTCATGTCAACAATATCCCTACTTTTTTCGTTAAATCACACTCAAGGGGGCCTGTGGCACTCTATTATTCACTCCTTTTTTTGTATTTAATTTATATTATATATTTAATTTATTAAAGACAGAGTAAAAACCTTTCGTTAAATATATTAAAAAAGTCTCTAACTTTGGTTTAAAATAATATGTTGTAGTTAAAAGTCAAAATTTCTCGTCTACAAGGTTCTATATCTCAGTCCAATCATTTGTGAGGGGGTTAAATCACAAATTTTTCATTGAATTCAAGTCGATTTTTTATCCGACGTTCGGATCGTTTATCAGATCAAATCGTTATTGAATTCAAAGACGATTCGATCCAATCCAAACGTCAGATTATCGTTTATAATCGAACTCCAGATCGAAAATCTGAAATTCCAAAATCCGTTACCATTTCTGAAATCCCAATGATCGACTCTGAACCCCGCGACGAACCTTGACGATCGACTCCGAACCCTGCCACGAACCCTGATGATCGACTTTGAACCCCGCTACTAGATTCGAAAAAATAGGATGGATATTGGATCGCTTCCTGAAAAATGCTCTCGAGTAAACGGACGATCTGATCCGATAACTTTGCTGGATTCACCACTGCCTATTTAAACTCCACTTGCTTCGTAGTATACTCCATCTGCTGCAAAGTACTCTCAATCTCTTTTAGATTTACCTTATTCAACATGGCAGTTTCATCAAAGGTAACATCTCTCTACTGATTATCGTATTCTTGCTCACTAGACACTATAAACAGTATCTCTTAACTCCAGCATTGAAGCCCATAAACAGAATCTTCTTTGCTCTTGGATCCAACTTTGATTCATTCACATGATAATATGCAGTATAACCAAAAACACGTAAAGTGTCATAATAAGTAACAGATTTTTCAGACCATACTTTCAATGGAGTCTTGTCATCTATAACAGATGATGATAAACGATTGACTAGATGTTGAGCGTATGTTATAGTCTCAGCCTAAAACTTCATGTCTAATCCAGCATTAGACAACATACAACGAACTTTCTCCACAAGTGTCATGTTCATACGCTCTGCCACTCTATTATGTTGCGGTGTTCCTCTAACGTTGAAGTGCCGAATTATGCCACAATCTTGGCATACCTTCAAGAATGGATCGCTCTTATATTCTCCACCATTGTCTGATCGGAGAACCTTTATTTTCCTTCCTGTTTGGTTTTCTATTTCAGTTTTTCATTTAAGGAAAAATTCATGCACATCAGCTTTGTTCTTCATAGTGAACACCAAAAGTCTTCTTGAAAAATCATCAATGAAAGTGACAAAAAATGTCTCCCTCCGAGAGACGGAGTCTTGGCTGGACCCCATACGTCTGAGTGTACATAACCCAGAATGCCCTTGGTATTATGGATTGCAGTACCAAACTTCACTCTTCGTTGTTTTCCAAAAACAAAATGCTCGCAAAATTCTAATTTGCAAGTCTTCGCACATTTCAGCAATCCTTGCTTGACAAGCATTTGCAAGGATTTCTCGTCAGCATGTCCCAATCGCATATGTCATAGTTTTGTTGCTTCTGCATCCTTCTTGGGACTTGAAGTTGCTGCTGCGACTGCCCCAACAACTATACTACATTGATAGTAATACAGATTGTTCTTCCTCACGCCTTTTAACATCACTAGTGCTCATGAAGTTGCTTTAAGAATTTCATCTCGCATTAACACAACTAGACCCTTAGATTCTAGAGCCCCAAATGAGACGAGATTCTTCTTTAGCATTGACACATACCGCACATCCCGCAAAATTTTGGAAGATCCATCATGATTCATCAGCTTGATTGAACCTATCTCAGTTGTTTTACATGAATTATCATTGCCTATGTAAACAACTCCTCCGTCGATTTCTTGAAATTCAAAAAACCATTCCTGAATGAGACACATGTGATAGGTGCAACGAGAATCCAAAATCCACTTATCTGAATGAGATGTTAAACGTGAAACACTTGGAGAATAATCTGATTCCGCATCACTTTTGCATTCAGCAACGCAATAGCTTTGTCTTTGTCAGATTTTCCTCTATTCTTCAATTTGAGGCAATCTTTCTTCCAATGTCTTTTTTCGTAACAAAATGCACATTCATCTTTACCTATTTTGGGCCTCGATTTTAATCTCTCTTTCTTCCCTTTGATCTGGCTTTGCGGACGCCCTCTCACAACTAGAGCTTCTGTAGCTCCACTGATGCTTCCTTTTTTATCTTTCCTTCGCAGTTCGTAACTATACAAGGCAGCACACACTTCACTGAGAGTCACCTCAACATTCCCATGAAGTAGAGTCGTTTCAAGAAACTCAAACTTCTCGGGAATGAATCCCAATAACATCAAAGCTAGATCTTCATCTTTGAACGTCTCATCCATATTCATCAAATTAGTGACTAACTGATTGAAACTCGTGATGTGATCGTTCAGTGTGGTACCTGAAACATAACTGAAGCGAAACAGTGTTTTCTTCATGTGGAGTTTATTCTGACTGCTCTTCTTCAAGAATTTTTCTTCAAGTGCTATCCATAATTTATTTGCAGAAATTTCATTTGAGAATGCGTATTTCTGCTTCCTTGATAGACACGATCGAATTGTAACACACGCTAATCAATTTAGCGTCATCCAATCTTTTTGCTCAACATCTGCTGGTTTCTTTTCTTCAATGACAACGTCTAGACCTTGTTGAAATAAAGCATCTAGTACTTTAATTTGCCACATGCTAAAATGACTTGTGCCATAAAAAATCTTCACAGCAAATCTCGCATTCGACAATACATTTCTTGATAGTATTGAAGAAGTAGAAGACTTCATTTCTTATGAGTCTGTCATTTCTGCACCAAATAACAATTTATTTAATAGCCGAGAATACTAAAGAATTGTTTATGATGTGGAAGTTCAGACAAAGCTGCAACCACAAAGCATACTACAAAACCTTAGGCTCTGATACTAATTGTTGCGGAAGCTCGGACAATTTTAAATAGCGTGTAAGCTATTGTACTAAAAAATCACACTAGATAGATTCTCAGGTAAGAGAGGTGAGTCACAACGGACCACTTAAGAACCAAATCTTAAATAACGAGAATTATCCTAGTAATTTAATAGTACAATAAATAACAATAACTATATCTGACAAAATAACAAACGGCTATTAAATAAAACAATAAAAGAAACACAAAAAATTAACGAGGTTTTGCCAAATATGCCTACGTCTTCTGACACTATAAAATATATTTCACAAGGAAATATTACAAAGAGAGAAGAATTAAGACCAAAATTACTAAAGAGATATAAGTAATTTTGAAATGTAATGAGAATAATAGAAAGAGAAGAAGTTAATTTATAGTTTTTATCCCTTCTCTTAAAACAATTCTTCCCGATGTAGGATATAAATTAGATAAAAAATCAACACCTGAGATAGGCTAGCTCCACCTCATTTAGTCTGCTCATCTGCAGACCTTCAACTTGCTGCACAAATCTTCATTTGTATGCCTAAGCAAAGAGGCCTCGGATTTAACTTTTTATACGATTTCACTTTGCTTGAAACAAAAAAGAGAAATTTTTAAGATCTTTAATTAAAGAATTAAGAAATTTCTTTGTTTCTGATCATCCAAAGATTTAGAAATTACCTCTGATCTTTCTGCTAAAGAAGCCAATTCAGATTCTAAGGATGCAATCTTCGTGATTTCACTTTTGTAGCTGAAGCTCCTTATTCAGACGTTTCAGTTCAACAACTTCGACCTCTACCGTTTGCGATTTCTACTGTGAAAATTCATCTTGCCTCCCAGAAACCGAAGGTATAGCCGGAAATTGCTCCATTATCTCCGTTTTCTCGGCCTCAAGATCGCCAACTTTCGTAACGAGTTCATCTACTTCAGCTCTCTTTTCATGAAGTACGATTTCAAAATCAAAACTAATAGGATTCGGCTTCTGTTCATCTATCTCTTCCAGAAGTTCGAATTCCCTCTGCCTAGATTCCTCCAGCAGGGCTCTCAGATGATCGAGTTCCATAAACAAGTCCCGCGATGATTGCCGACGATGCGTCTGACATATTAGAGGATGAATTTGATTTGCCGAGCAGGACAAATCGGCGATCAGTGACAAATCGGCGATGATTGCCGAACGTGTCTTACTGGTTCACCATATTGGAGATTGTGAGAGGCGCTTTCTTGGCCGGGAGTGGATTCTGGACCTTGGTTTCCTCGTCCGCCGAAATCCCTTTCACAATTTGCGAACCCCACGAAGAAGAAGACCTGGTTTTAGGTCCATTGCTGTTGTTGAGTTTCTGAAGCTTCGGCATCACAGTTTCCCTCCATTTTCAGACAGATTTTCTTCCCTCATTCTGAAAAAAACTTTTCAATCTCAAGCCCCAAATCTACCTCCGAATGCCGCAATTTCTCACCCTTTACCCTCGTCGAAATAAGACTCGCTGGTTCTTATTTTGAAATTCAAGGAAAAGATTGAGATGAAAATTTCGAATCCAAGTAGAGAACTGGGAGACAGAAACATTCTTGGTGTCGAAGCTCGCAGCTTCTTCTTCATCGGGAGCTCCAACTCCAAGGATCAATGCTGTTTATGCGAGAAAAGTTGCAGCCTCTGCTTTTATTATGAAACGCTTTCCGAACATTTGAATTTTGAATTTGCGTTTGTACGTTCAATGCGTGACAACGGCTACATCCAGGCCCACGGGGCACGCCGATTCAATAAGTGGGCCTTCTGGCCCATGATCTTCCGTTAAATTGTTAATAGAGTTATATTTTCAAGTTAATTTTAAAATTTTATTCTTCGAGTCGCAAAAATATTCGATATATTTGGCTACGAGAGATATTTTTCAAGAAAACGAGCAAAAGAAAATCTTGAAAGCCCATCAGATCACTCGTGTTTCTGTCGATGAACACGGGATTATGTCGACGTAAATCTTAAATTAGACAACAATTATTGCATTATTGCCTTATTTAATAGCGAAAATACAACTAATCAAAGAACTGATCTACGATTATTCATCTAACCTATCATCTTATTAAATCAGGACAGATAATTATACGTGTAAATATATATATATATATATATATATATATAAATGAAATAGGCAAAAATATCTTGATACAAATGCGTAAGTGATCCTCCATGTAAGCTGAGATTTTGTCCCCAGTACTTGTGCCACAAACATGTGATTTTCGACCAATTTGTAATAAGTCCGACCAGCTAAGTCCTAGGAAAGACAGACCTCAATCATATCAGGAGCAGGCATGGTAGAAAAATAGGTGACAGTTCATTTCCATGTCCCACGGGTTTAAAGTTCTTGTCTTTACCTAAATCAACAGCAACATGTATATAGTAAAGGAATAAATACCTGAGAAAACGAGAGGCTGGTTTACCAAGGTGAAGGCAGCACACAACTAGATTTGCTAGAGTTTCAGGATCCTTCGCATCCTGCAATAAACATACACAATCTTTCATTGCCTATGTAATATTGAGAAACCTGTTTGCACATTAACTAAACGACCTCATGGTATTCTAGTTACAAATGTAACAAATTAAAAGAGTAAAAGATATAACACAAATACTCCAGCTGCTCATAATTCTGAAGAAAATTACAACACAAATACCCCCAACTGCTAACAATTCTGAAGAAGGAATTTGATAAAAAGAGCTAAATGTACATATTACATACAACTCCCAGATTTAACCATGCGCTTGCAAGTTGAGTCAAAGTGTGATCTTCATCGTTCTGTTGCATGATCCTTAATTCTCTCTCTGCATAGTCTGGTCTATGCATTTTAAGGAATATTTGAACATTCAAGGCATGCCTTCTTAGAGAAGGCACGCAGTGGTTACGTTTCGAAGTAGGTCGTCGATGTCACCGAATCGTAAATTATTTATCGTTACGGTTCAAGTTACTCAGATTACATTTTTTACTTTTACCCAATAGTATATTCTATATTATTTCAAGAAAAATAACGCTATATTTAATCTTTTATTCTACCATCTGGATACGTCGGCTAAGGGGCTAAACGTTGATCGTGCATAAATGATACATAAAAAGTATCATAAGATTGGTGAATAAGATACAGACATAGTATTCGTAATTGAACATTGCATGTTGCGATCTGACCAAGCCAGGGATTGATGGATTAACTAGCAATTCATTGTATTGTTATTCATGAGTTGAGAACCTAAATGAAAACCCGAACAATACGGTGTAATTGAACATTGCATCCTGTTCGGAAAATACAAAGCATTGACCTCTATAATGTTGACCAGTTTCTGCCACGTCACGATTAAGAGATCGAACATGTGGTTCAGAGTTTGTTGTTGATCAATTTGAGTCGGGACAAAAAATTAGAT
This sequence comes from Begonia fuchsioides, assembly GCA_003255005.1. Classification (NCBI taxonomy): domain Eukaryota; kingdom Viridiplantae; phylum Streptophyta; class Magnoliopsida; order Cucurbitales; family Begoniaceae; genus Begonia; species Begonia fuchsioides. Next base: position 444,245 of record QAOC01014055.1, read on the forward strand.
TACGATCAATGTTATGTTTCTCTTCTTATTTTATTTTTTAAAAATATACATTAATTCGCTAAATAATTATTAATATAAGAAAAATATAATTAATAAATTAATTATAAATTATAATGAGTGATGATAGTGTATTATTTTTTATTATTATTACACGTGTTATATTTATTTATCGATTTGATTAAATTACAATTTATGTATTTAAATATTAAATTATTCATTACGTGCCATATGAATATATTTTAATAAATAAAATAAGAATATATTATTAAAAATATATTATTTTATTCTATAAAATGATCAGTTAAAAAACGGTTATGAATTCAAGGTGAAGAGTTCTTCCTCGAAGCGCAAGCCCTAGACAGTTCATTCCCTGAGTTTTCCCTCGCTTAATCTCTTCAAATTCAAACTCTTTTCAATGGCCGACCACGACTCGAGGAGCGCGTCTTCTTCTTCGTCGTCTTCTTTTTCATCTTCTTATTTTGCAGGGATGGTAACCCTAAACACGAACCACTGGCCCTATTATTCTCTCGTCATTCTGGCTCTCCTTTTTCTCTCCGCTGGAGTCCATTTTTCCCATCCACTTCAATGCGTTCCTAGGTGCGCGAGAAGAAGAAGCCTTAGTTGGGTGCTTAAGCCGACGCCGATTGTGCTCGTTGTCATACTGCATTGGCTCTCGTCCGAGAACATATCTCGGTTTTACGAACAGACGATGGCCTTCCATTATTGTCCTCCGTCCGAGGTTAGAATCGTGGGCTGCCGTTCAGACGCCGGCGAAGAAAGGAGTTCATTGACGCCGTTGGTTTTGGTTTTGCTGATCGTTTTTCTCTTCTGGGTGGCGCATATGCAATCCACTCTCCGGCAGAGGTTGTGATCGCCGGAATGTGGCCGGCAAATAATGTGAATCGTTGAAGATCACACGCACTCGATAATCGTCCGAGGTTATTTTATTACTATTTTTAATAAAATAAATATTTTATAATATTAAATAATTTTAATATTATTTACTGTGTGGAGTTGAAATAAGTATTTAATGTAATTATATTGTATTATTATATATTTTAAAACTATCGGAGTCTCGGACCCGGACGCCATTGAAGAGCTACGAAGATCGAGAGTCTGCTGAGGCGGTTAAAGCCAAAGGTATCGATGCATTGCGAGTACAACTGAAGATCGAGAGTCTGCCCCTTCGCATATTTCTTCAAGTTCGTTGCTCTAAACATTGGCATTTGGAAGTTTCCATTCCCGACAGTCAATTCTTCTTCCCAATTTCGAGTTTCCGAGGTGTGTAATTTCGGATTATCATCATTGACATTCTTTCTTCCTCGTAATTTCTCCTCGTAATTTTTCGTTGGTAGGTGTTTGAAAGATTCTTTCCTGTTCAAACTAAGAAGGGGGAATATCTAGATTGTTGTTGAAAAGTTAGGAAAACACTTCAGGTCTCCGTGGCTCTACCGTCTTTCCGTTGATTTGATCAAACAGGTACTCATACTTGGCTAATTGTTATAAATTCTGGGTCTGAATTTGCGCCTGTTATCAAGAATATCATCTGAGTTATAATGCGGGAATGAATAGGCAGAGAGATAATCTATAAGCTTCTTTTGGCCTATATTTCTTGTAATTGTGTAAAAGACTTTCTGAATTTTTTGTTTTTGTTTTTATTTTGTTTCTTTATTTTGTTGTCTCTTAAGCATTCTGTACTTAAATGTATCGGAAACCATCATAATCTTGGTCTTTCTTGTAATTCCAGGGCAGGTCCTCCATCAGAACTAAGGCATATTCGAAATTATAGGATCCTCTTTTCAAGTTAGTGTTGCATATGTAGTTATACAAGGCACATATGGCTGAACCTTTACCAGGCGAATCAACTGGTCATGAGACATCTGAGGATGAGTCCACCAGAAATTCTCATCGCAAGCAAGAGGAAATAAGCCCCTGGTTTATGTCTAGGAAGGAAATTGAAGATCATTCCCCTTCAAGAAGAGACGGCATCAACTTAAAAAAGGAAATGTATTTACGCAAGTCTTACTGCAATTTTTTGCAAGATTTGGGCAAGTCACTTAAAGTGTAAGATTCTCCCATGTATGCAATTTGGTCCTTACAACTTACGATTGGCTATGATCAATTTTTTGAATTTGTTGAAGATTGAACTTGGCAATCTTGTTCTTATACCATGACAAATTACCAACATTGATTCATTTAAATTATCTTAACATATTTTAAAATTTCCATTCAATTTTCTTCGTTGATATAATTATTTCTTTCTCTAATAAATAAATATATCGTATAAATTTTGAAATGCTTGTAATTGTGGATTTGTCTTGACCTGTTTATATTTATCTCAAGAACCTTCCTCCACACGCGTAAAATTAGACAAATATTTACTTAATGGTAGTTTGTATTTTTTTCTTAGCATGCCCATATGACTGAAAAGACTATCTGTGCAGGCCGCAGGTGACAATAGCAACAGCCATCTTATTCTGTCATAGGTTCTTCCTTTACAATTCACACTCAAAAAATGATAGGATGGTAGAATCTCCCTTCCTAGTTATTTTTCTTCTAATTTTTTTTGTGTGTCTATTTTTTGTGACTTTTTTTTTGAAAAGATATCACTCTCAGGAGTAAGCAGCAAGTCCAAATTTTATTCACAGATGCTCTTAAGTTGATAATTGAAGCTGGTGGATAATATAATCTCTAGAAAGAAGAGAGAAATGATTTTTATTCTATTGAACGTCTCTAAACTTGAAAGCTATATTGCATCTGTTATTGCTTAAAGTGTCCACTGTATTTGTTGATGGGTTATATATCCTCAGCAAATTTCATCTTGTTAGAATAAAATGCAAGGACGAGGGACTAAGACAAGCAAGTGAAGTTCGTTCGACTGTTTGAGTATTTTGTAATTTCAGTTTCTTTCTTCAATCGTTGATCCAAATTCCATTCTTGTTTGGAAGATGTTGAACTCTGTAAGATGCCAGATTCTTTAGATTCATTCTTCGAAAAGAAATTAGCATTGGTGAATCTAACTTCCGATTGTAGCTCTTTCCAGATGAGATTTGTATTTAGACATTTCCTCTGCTCTTTTGATTTGTGTTTGACTGGGCTGTTGATTGATTGCAAGGAACAAAAGTATCTTTTTCCAATCACGTTTCCACCATTTTTTTTGCACCTAACTACATCATTTTTTTCTGCAGATCATAGCAATTGTGTGTATGTTTCTTGCTGTAAAAGTTGAACAGACCCCTCGGCCGTTACGGGATGTAGTTCTTGTTTCATACGAGTTAGCTTTTAGGAAGGATCCAGAGGCTGCCAAGAGGATCAAACAGAAGGTTTCTCTTACTGATGGTGCTTTCATCCTTTAATACAAGTTTGGTTCTCAAGCTATACTCTTTACATGAAGGATGTGTATGAACAAAGGGAGGAACTCATTTTAATTGGGGAGAAACTGGTACTTGTCGCACTGAGATTCGAGCTTACGGTTCATCACCCGTATATACCATTGATTGAAGCGACAAAGAAATTAAACATTGCCCGAAATGGTGTTCCTAGAATGGCATGGAATTTTGTGAATGATGGGTATGATCAGGATGCTGTTTTTTAATCTATGTTGTTTGCTTCTTTTCTTTTTCTTTTTCTTTTCTCAGGCTCAGCATTTGTATCTTGTAGGATGATGACGTCCCTCAGCCTACAGTTTAAACCACGTCAAATTGCAGCCGGTGCCATTTTCCTTGCTGCCAAATTCCTCAAAGTTAGGCTTTCATTAGATAATCTGAGGCAAGAATTACAAGTCAACCCACGACAATTGGAGGGTTGGTTGCCCCCTAATCATTGTGATGGTTCATGGGGATAAGTGGATAAATTGATGTCTAGAAGACCCTTATAAATATCTAGGTGTCGAGTTTTGATAGGTAAAATAAATATATACATAATTATTTTAATTGGATCAATCAAACGTCAACATCTGAAAAAGTAAGTTAAGAAAATATGCTAAGAAATCAAATCTAACATTACTTTTATTTCATTTGATATTACGGTCGAATATATATAGATAGATGTTTTGGAGACTCTTGGTAAATCAGTAATCACTGACGTCGTGTTGCAGAAATCAGCAACCAAATGCTGGATCTGTATGAGCAAAGGAGAGTGCCTCTATCCCACGGAAGTGAACTAGAGGCAGGCTCTGTTGGTTGATCTTTTAATCTTAGCGCACCAAAAACGGCACCCGTCGTAATCAAGGTCTGTGCTTCAAAGCTATGATCGTTTTTTTCATCATCTATCAATATATGTCCGGTAACGAAAAATGGGTTGTCACTAACGATTATGCAGAATATGACCAGAAATAAAACCTCGAGCAATGTCACGTCGAGAATTTCAACGAAACTGTGATGGAGAAGCTGAGAATAGGGTCGGAAATAAAGAATACATGACGGGAAATGGTAGGAGATGATGCATTTCAGACTTTGTTACTGATTATGAGTAGTTTGGATGGGTCAAGTAATGTGGAGCCTTCAATTTTGATTGAAACTACAAATGAAGTACGAGGTAGTCAGTTGTATTGAGGGCTTAGTTTGGCTGAGTTTCTCCAGCCGTCGAACTTCATTTGGAGGGTTCGGTTTGGTTGCATCGTCTAGGGGTGGGCACGGGCTGGTCTGACCTAGTTTTATCTTAAAAAAGAAACGGAACCGACACTGGAACCAACAGTTCCGGTTTCGTTCGGGTTTTAACATGATTTTATTTTATATTTTAAAAAAATCAAAATATAACAATAAAATATATGTTTTATTATATTTTAGTCGAGTTTTAAGTGATTGAGCTAGTTTATAACTAATTTTAAGATTTATATCAGATTTTATTAGGATTTGAGTCAAATTTTATTCAATTTTAGAATTTGTTTGACATACGATTCTGGTTCCAGCATCACGATTTTTACTCCTAAAAACCAGCATCGACTCATGAATCATGTTTTTTTAAAATTTAAAATCAAAACTAAATTAAAATCGACGATTTCGGTCTAGTTTATAGTTTTGGTCTGGTTTTGTCCACCCCTAATATCGTCAACGCTAACAATTTTATACGCACAACACTATCTGCTCAAATCTAAAAAAAATTTAGTTGTCGGAAATGAATCTTAGTTTTGTTGTTATTTATGCAAATTGACCATCTTATATTTTTGCGTTAAATTGATGTAATTAATATAATTTAATAATTAAATAATAATGGATAACATTAAAAGCACTCTTCATCAGTATTTTAATAAGATAAGTTTATTATTAGTTTATTGAAATGTTTGTAAAAATAATGAAAAAGAAATTAATTTGAGTAACGCAACTTGCGATAAAAAAATAAAATAAATTTAAATAGTTCGTCCGGGTCGAACCAAAATGCTCGACCCGCTCGAGATTAAAATGCGCGAAGGGCTCCCGCTCGATCCAGACTTCTGTTTCGTTTGAAATCCCTGGGCTGACTGAAGGCTGTAGTGGTGTACAGAGACTCTCTCCGTCTCCGGCTCCGTCTACGTCTCCGTCCCAGTCTGATGGCTCCTCCCTTTGTTTTTCCCCGAACTCTACGAGCACTGGAAGAAGAACAAGAAGGAAATTGTATCTGTGTTCAGAACCCCATAGATATAACGCATCTACGACCCTCTGAACTTGAAGAGTTCGTTAAAGGTTAGTTATGTTACTAAAACTCTGATTCTCGATTTGTCCTCTTATAATTTTTGTTTGGGTTTCTGGACAACGGGGGAAATGAACGTGAATTTAACCTCTCGGGAAAGGTATGTGGTCATTCGTAATTTGTCTGTAACGGAGTGTTTTGTCTAGAACATGGCGCTTCAATTGATTAGATATGGACCTTGAGTTTTGGGTTTTGGCTTATTTCTCCTTAAATTCTGGCTCCTTCGACTTGTATAAAAGTCAAATCTTGCTGAGAGTGAAGGTATCTATTTCTTGAAATGTGGGATTAACAAATTGAATCGATTCTGAAATTGAAGTTCGCTGGAAGGAAAAAGATAATTGATTATATGGTAATTAAATTAAACTTGATTCCGTGTCATTTGTGTTGATAATTTATGTTTGTTGGTTACCGGTGAACAGAAATGTCACTTTTTTTCTGATTCCAATCAACAATTAAGAAAACAATTAAAGTAGAAAATTCCTAAATGTTGGAATTGTTATAGGAATTTCTTACCCACATTTTATGTTTTGAACTTGAAATTTCACTCCTCGTTTTCTCCCTTTCTGCTTTCCTTTTCCAAGCAGGCTTATCATTTGATCTCTCGGACAAGGAGCTCTTCTGTGTGGAAGAGCAGGATGTCTTTGATCGGCTGTACTCCTTAGTACATGGATATAATTGTCTTCCCTCATCTTGTAAACTAAATTTTGTGGAGAGTCTTCGATCTAATCTCAGTGTTCTTCTTCCAAACATTGATTCACTTTCACGAGTATCTCAAGGAAATGATGATGGGACTTCAATGATTGACCAGATTGCATCCTATCGGAATGCTTTCAAAATATATACATTCTTCCTTTTTAACGTTCTACTTGCAGAGGAGTCAACCACTACTTGTAATAGCAATTTAAGGGTATCCATTCTAACTTCTAACTTTCACATTACTGCATTATCTTCTCAATATTTACAACCTTTTGGCAATGGGTTTTTAGGTTGCAATTAGTTCCAGAAAGAAATAAATCAAAAGTTCATGGAATTGGGAGCCACAAAGGGGTCGAATACTCAATTTGATTGCTAATTCATTAGAGATCAACCTTGCCTTTCTCTTTGGTTCATCAGATCCAGATGAAGGTTATCTATCTTTTGTGACAAAGTAAGTACAAATTCATATAGGAATTTCTATTTTTCCTTATATTTCTATGACAGCTTGGTTCTTTTAATTGTTTCCCAGACATACGTTCTCTTTGTTTGAGAATGCAGCCATTTTGAAAGATATTGAGGCAAAAGATGCTCTATGTAAAATAATCGGTGCTTGTGCTACGAAATACCACTTCACAGCACACTCGTGTGCTTCAATAATGCACCTGATTCACAAAAATGATTTTGTTGCTATCCCCATGGCTGATGCTGTTGCGGTGGCTGAGAAGAAGTATGGTGATGGAAGTCTTGCAAGTTGTATTATTCAAGAGATAGGGAGAACAAACCCAAAAGATTATGTGAAGGACACATTTGGGGTAGAGAATATAGGGCGATTTCTGGTAGAGCTTGCTGGTCGAATGCCAAAGTTGCTCTCAACAAACATTGGACTATTGGTACCGCATTTTGGTGGAGAATCTTACAAAATTAGAAATTCTCTAGTTGGCGTCCTGGGAAAGTTGGTTGTTAAAGCTTTCCATGATGGTGAAGGGGAACTGAGTTCTAACTCAGTTCGTCTCCGAACCAAGCAGGCAATGCTGGAAATCTTGCTGGAGCGTTGTAGAGATGTTTCAGCTTACACTAGGAGCCGAGTTCTTCAAGTTTGGGCTGAACTATGCGAAACACATTCTGTTTCTATCGGTATGTGGAATGACGTTGCAACAGTTGCAGCTGGAAGGTTAGAGGATAAGAGTGCAATTGTCAGAAAGTCAGCATTACATTTACTAATTACTATGTTACAACACAACCCCTTTGGTCCACAACTTCAACTAGCAACTTTCGAAGCGACTTTAGAGCAGTATAAAAAGAAGTTGAATGAGCTTGAGTCCAAAGAAATCTCTGGGGCTGTTGATGAGATACATTCTGGTGATGATATCTGCGATGGAGATGGGGAAGTTGAGGATTCACATCCTCAAGATATAGCCATTGATCAGCCAGAGAGTTTGAGTGAGAGTTTCTCTTCTCAAGTGGAAGCAGTGATTGGTCAGAAAGACAATATAGTGCTTGATATTGGAAATTTGGAGCAAATTAGGGCTTTGGTAGCATCTCTTGACGCTGGCTTGGGGTTCTCTAGGTGTATTTCAGGAATGATGCCAACACTTGTTCAATTGATGGCTTCATCTTCTGCCACTGATGTTGAGAATACGATTCTTTTGTTAATGAGGTGTAGACAATTCCACATAGATGGTTCAGAGGCATCCCTCCGTAAAATGTTACTGCTGGTAAGCTTTTATTACTCGTGGATGAGAAGTACTCACCCTTAGGTTTTTAGAGTAATGACAGATATTTGTGGATCTAGTGATCAAGTTACATGAAAGAGTTACCCATCTTCTTTTGTAGGTGTTTTCACAAGACAAATCCATCCATGAAGCTGTGGAGAGTGCTTTTCTGACTATATATGTAAGAAAAAACGTTGTTGAAACTGCTAAAAACCTTATAAACCTTGCCATTGATTCAAACTTTGGAGATCTAGCCGCTCTAGAATTCATAGTTGGTACCTTGGTGTCCAAAGGTGACNGACATATCTTCAAGCACGGTTGGTTCCCTTTGTCTTTCTTATATATTTGATTATAATTAAATTTTCAAATGTAGTCCCATAACTAATAGAATGAATATATGGATAAAATATTAGTCAGGGAAAGTATGATCCAGACTTTTTATTCAGGGTAGGATGCCAGTTGATAAAATCAGGGCAGGATGCAGACTTTTTATTCATCTAGCTAATGATATAGAAACTCAATATGCGTGATGGCTGGATTTTTCCATTAGTTTTGCATAAGTATGCTCATTTAATTTTAAATCACATTCTACTTTTGACCTCGATGATCCATTTTTGCAAGTTCTCATTTCATTGTTTTTATTTTTTGTTTGTATCCAGATTTCAGCATTATGGGATTTCTTTTGCTTTAATGTTAGTGGAATTACTGCGGAGCAAAGTAGAGGTGCATTATCTGTTCTTTGCATGGCTGCAAAATCTTCCACTGGATTGCTTGGCACCCACTTACAAGACATTATGGACATTGGGTTTGGCCGTTGGTCAAAGGTCGACCTTTTGCTTGCAAAGACAGCTTGTCTTGCTATTCAAAGATTGAGTGAGGATGACAAGAAGAAGTTATTGAACACTAATGGTGGAAAGGTATTTGGCATTCTTGAGAGCTTAATTACTGAGTTTTGGCTTCCGGAGAAGATTTGGTATGCAGCTGCTGATACAGCAATTGCAGCTGTTTATTCTATTCATCCCCTTCCTGAAACCTTTGCTGCAGAGTTGGTAATGAAGTCATTTAATTCTGTATTTGATCGCATTAAGGGCGATGAATTGCAGAATGACACGGACACTGAAAATACTAATCTAGTTACTGGTATTGAAGTAGGAAAGCTCAGTAGATATTTATTTATAATAAGTCACGTGGCCATGAATCAGCTGGTATATATAGAATCTTGTGTAAGGAAGATCCAGAAACAGAGACGTTTACAGGAACAACTAGGTTGTGGTGTGCAGACTGCGGATAGCAATGGTGCAACCCAAAATGAGACAGTGAAGGTGAGACTGGATTCTGCACTTGAGTTCCACCGCAAAATACAAATTTAGTTGTATATTTGCTAATTTAATTTAGCAGTTAGGTGGGTGTGAAATAATTATTTAGGTATTTGTTACATTTGAGATTGTGTGGCAGGGAAATAGCATCAATGCGGAGCTAGGTCTTGCTGCATCTGAAGATGCAATTCTTGATTCTCTTTCTGAAAAAGCAGAAAAAGAAATAATCACGGGTCACAGCAGAGAGAAGAATTTGATTGGAAAATGTGCTCCTTTTCTTTCAAAGCTTTGTCGAAATTTTAGCCTCATGCAAAAGGTGAATTTGACTGCATAATAATCTTCCCTTTCTGACATTGATGATTTTTTAAGCTGAAAATCTGCACTGCTATGATCATGATTTTAACATGGAAAGTTGCTCAATTTGATAAAGATGACATGAAATATGAAACTATGCAAACTCCTAACGGTGATTAGAAACTTTTTTTCTCATGAAAAAGGTTATGCACTTGGCTAGTATCTGTTTACATTATACATATTCTATATGTCTTCAAATTGATATCGTGATTATACTTTTGCAGTATCCAGACTTACAGGCTTCTGGAATGCTTGCTTTATGTCGTTTTATGATAATTGATTCAAATTTTTGGTGTGTCTTGTTCTCCTTTCCTCGTTTCTTGATTTCTTTTAATCTCTCTGGTTTTTCTCAATGAACACTCACTAATATATTTTTCATATATTAGCGAAGCAAATCTTCAACTTTTGTTCACTGTTGTTGAGAGTTCACCATCAGAAGTTGTCCGTTCCAATTGCACCATCGCTTTAGGCGACTTGTCAGTTCGGTTCCCTAATTTGCTCGAGCCATGGACTGAAAATATGTATGCAAGGTTGACAGATCCTTCTGTTTCTGTTAGAAAGAACGCTGTTCTAGTGCTTTCACATCTGATATTGAATGACATGATGAAGGTAAAAGATATGAGCGATTGTGTTGCTAGTGTTTTTTCATTGTCTTTTATACTTCGAGGGTTGATCTTCTTACTTTTAAGTAGGTGAAAGGTTATATCAACGAGATGAGTCTACGGATTGAAGATGAGGATGAAAGGATCTCAAATCTAGCCAAACTATTTTTTCATGAGCTTTCAAAGAAAGGTAAAAGTTCTCGGATCTAGTAGTGGTGGCAATGATAGCATATTTCTTATCTTCCATTGTTGCCACCTTCATTAGCAATAATTTTCTAATTCATTCATCAACAGGGAGCAATCCTATATACAATCTACTGCCTGATATGCTTGGAAAACTATCCAACCAGAACTTAAAAAGAGAGTCCTTTTGTAACATAATGCAATTCTTGATTGGCTCCATTAAAAAGGTATGCATTATTTTAAGTTTTGAGTTTTGAGGATTTTTTTAAAAATTGTTTCTGTTTTTTTTTGCCAGGACAAACAAATGGAAGCTCTTGTTGAGAAGCTTTGCAATAGGTTTAATGGCGTCACAGGTATTTTTTTGTTAATGTAATACTTAGTTATTGCTTTTCTTTAAATCTAAGAAAGAAAAATTGCAAGTGGAATATATGGTTAATTAGTTTAAGTGTAAGATGTTAACTTTACAACTAGTTAAGTCAATTATTTGTAGTTTAGTTTGAAAGGGAGGTAGGTTTATTCTTCTAATTTGTTTGGTAAACTATTTTATTTTTTGCTTCTTTTAAATTTGAAGGATATAGTGGTACTTGCATCATTTTTCTCCTTTGTTAATCTTTGTATCTTTTTCGCCTTTAGTATCCTATTTCTTGTAAAATATTTCTTAGTGTAATGATGTTTTACATTGAAATGGAATATTGTACGAACTTTATGTGGCTCTACTTATTAAATTAATCGGTGTCCTACAAAATAAAAGCATATATATTGACTTGGAAGCAGGCCAGTCAAGGCATTTTTTCATTTTAATGCTGATTTTGCTCTAGTGATAAATGGTGAGCAGAATATGTTTAAGTTACTTGCGATGATAAAAATGTTTTAAGATAACTTGTGAGCCACGCAGTATTGAAAGTAATAAATAACTTAAACATTCAGAATATGAAAGCAATTTCTCTTTCTAGTCTTTTATTATAGTTCTATATCATTCAGAACGAGTCTTTTGTTTGTAGTTGCTTTGTTTGTTTTAGATTGCCGACAGGATGTGAAAAATATATTATGATCTTTAATCAGTATTAAATGTGAGACTGCTTAAGATTTTTTAATGTTGTGGTCTAATCTTTACGCCATTTATTATCTTCTTCTGATGAAAGAATTAATAAGAAGAGGCACATGCATGTCTGTGCTTGCTTAAAAGGGACTACTCAATGCTGCAGATAGAAGACAATGGGAATGCATTTCATATTGCCTTTCAAAGCTTTCATTAACTGAAAAAGGAATTAAAAAGTTGATAGAGACGTTCAAGATGTATGAACATGTCTTGCTGGAGGAATCTGTGATGGAACATTTCAAAAGCATAATAAGCAAGGTATTAAGTTAAATAGATATTGGTTGTTTATCAATGGAATGTATATATGTTACAAATTCTACTTATGCAATACAGGCTAAAAAGTTTGCAAAGCCAGAACTTAGACAGTGTATTGAAGAGTTTGAGGACAAGATTAACAAGGTTCACAAAGAACGAAAGGAGCAAGAAATGCCGAAGTACACCAACAGAATCTTGGTAGCCATGAAAATTTTGTGGTTGAAAACAGTGGGGAGCATTCTGCAGAGTCTGATTTAACTGAAGGTTTAGTTCATTAGCATTTTATTTTCTACTTTGCGATCTTATAGTCCATGCCCAAAAGTAGTTTCCACATTTCACTTTAGATAAAAAAAATTGAGGCATTTTCTGGGATTTATTTATTATGATTTCCAATAATGACTATAGATAACGGAAAACAAGTTCTTTCAAGGATTAGTTAATATTTGAAAAGTTGTGTTAATCATGAGCCACAACTTAGTCCTTCTCCAATTTTGCAAAAGTTAAATTGATTAATCTGGAAATCAAATGATATGTTTAGTGCCCCTGAGAAGATGTATATAAAAAGCATTTTCATGATAATAATCGAGTTGACTTTTTTATTTCAAAATGTTTATATTCCAATTCCTAAGTCTTATTTTGAGTGTTACTATGAAACAGGTGAAGATATTGATTCTTCCCTTGAAGCTGAATCCACAAATGACACGTCAGACACTTGATGCTTCTCTTCGAAGTTTCTGTATGTGTCTCTCAATCAAGAGCCAAGATAAGCTGCATGGGATGCGTGCTTGTGATATAGTTGTATCCACTACAAGCTTGATTCTTAGGTATTACTTTTGCACTCTCTTATCAAATAGGTCTACGCCATTTATTTGAACTGTGCTAAATCTCCCACCTGAAGGAAAGTTGCTTGCTATGGTCAGTTTATGATGTGAATAGACAGTAGATTAGTTTGTTGAAATGTAATTTAGTGTCTTCAAGAGAATCATACGATGGATTAGAGTGATTTTGGATTTTGTTTTATGAAAAAGTAATTTCTGATTTTACATTCTTGAAATTACACTGATATGTGAAATAATAATTGATTAAATAAATATGATAATTAATTATTTGTAATTTAATATTTTCATCACACAGTTATTTTTAGTCACGTAAATGTGTGTTTTTAGAAGGTATAAGATGATAGACTTAACAATATTCTTTTATTATATATGCAGATTGATTCGTATAATCACAAATTTGTAGTGTTCATCGCTGCAATTTATCTACGAATTGTTGACGTTAGCATTGCTTTTCCTATCAATTTATTTAGTGTTGCTTCTCCAATCTAATTTAACAAAGCCTTCTAAGCGGTCGAGGACCGGGAGGTCAATCTAATGTGATTGTTGGAAATATGAAACGGGAGCTGAAAATGGTTAAGCATTTGTGTATGCGAAAGATAAGTTGGGTGAGATGATGATCCAATTAAAACCGATGAGCTTTTTCTCGCAATCGGAACGGGCAAGAATAAATTCATATATCGAAGGCAATCGTGTGTATTTTTTCTAAGATTTTCAACCAGATTGTGGGTATAATTTACTATACCGAGTGTGTTCTTGGTTTTTTTTGTTCGGTTTTCCATTTTTTGATTCGTTCTAGTATCGTTACTTTGCGTGTTAGGGAACAAATTGACGAAAAAAAGCGACGATGAAACAAAGAGTGCGGAACCACAAGCACAGAAGACGAAGATTCAGAAACCATGAATAAATACGATGCTCGGGTAATAGCCGGAGACTTTTCCGATCGATTTTTCATTACAAGAATTACATTCTTAACATCTTCCATTGTAGTTCCTCTCAAACACAGGCATCACTTTCATGTCTCTACAGACTTCACCACTGGCTGGCCGGCAGGCAAAGATCGGAGAACACGATAACCAAAAACAAAAGAATAATAACGTCCAAAAGATAATAGTTTAAAACTACGAATAAATTATTTCGATCCTCTGTCTGTTCATTCAAAATCCGAATGCTTCCTTCTTTTCGCTTCGGGCTCTCCCAGTTGCAACGAAACCGACACATCCTCATTGTCGCCGGTTCTGAGCGTTGCTAGATTTCGAAGTTCCGGGGTTTCTTCATGGTTGCTTTGGTGAAGTGGGGAGGAGCCAGAGAAGCTCAGAATGAATTGGTGTTCTATATTTGGAGGATTAGATTCAAACCCTTTTTCTGCAGGAATGAAATGAGGATTTCCTTGCTGAAACAACTCACCTTCGACCGACACTTGCTGGATATTCAAACCGAGCGGCTCGTAATTTTCTTCAAGTAGTTTATCTTTCAGTGCCATTCGATCGGGAGATGATTCCCCGATTGTCGAATCGAATCCTGCAGCAGAAGTGTTTCTTTGATCATGTGCAGCAGCTGAAAAGCCGAAAATATCGAAAACATCAAGAATAGCAAAATTCAAAACTAAGAACCAAAAAAAATAAGAAAACTTGGTTAAGATGATCGAACCTTGAAGCCCATCATTCGTAGTGATTAGATCGAGCTCGAGCAGGTCCAGTAGACGCCCAAGATCGACTCCGCTAGTCCAATTAACCGGAGGTTCGCCGACTTTTAGTTTTAACCTTCCTCGATTAGCCGTTCCACCCCAAATGATACCAACAGGCCTCGGTTTTAGACCGTTTTGACTAGTCAAGATGATGAGGCTTCCACTATCCCCCTCAAGATCGAAAGTCTGCTGATTCTCGCCGACCACCAAAATATCCGTAAAGAAACAAATTCCTTTCACATCATTGTATTCTAGCCCATATGCCATTATCGTCCCCACAGTCAAACCGGAACTTCTTCCGACTTTCACAACTTGCCGACCAATTAGACTTTCGATTGGAGACTGAAGGTCGATTTTGTTCACATCGCCTATCTCTCCCACGCCTTTCACCGATGTGGTAACGTTGTTCAAGTTGAAATCTTCCGCAAAAGGAATGAAGGCTCCATCTGCCCTCACAAATGTTTCTGGATCGAAATCAAATCAGATGTACAACATAAATTAAATACCCAGAAAGAGTCGTTAGATTGCAATTGATGTATTATGTCATAATTTATAAATGGATCTTAGAAACAACAGTAATATTAAGTTTACCTTCTTAACATACTCTTTTATTATACACGTTGACGTATCAAGTTGTGATGATATGATAAATATTATAAATAATTATTTTAATTATAATATAGAAATATATTTTAACAAGACCAATCAAAGCTCGACAAATCAGCATCTACAATAAGAGAATATGTTATGCTTACCTTCTTAACATACATTCTTATTGTACACGTTGACATATCAGACTGTAATTGATATAATAAATATTATAAATAATTATTTTAATTATAACAAATTAAATGAACTTTAACTAGATCAATCTCAGTCTAACACGTCAGCCTGTATAATAAAAGAATATGATAAAAAAGTAAACTTAACATTACTGTAAAAATAATAAGATCAGAAATAAGGTAACTGATGATCACAACTTCATATTACCTGGATTTGTACCAGCAAAGATACCATACCATAGATCATCGGTGATGAATGATGTAGCTCTCTCGACAGCACCAAGATAAACTCCAGGTCCAAGGCTGGGAGGCAAAGGATGAAACATTTTCTGACTCGGGTAGTCTAAATCGACAGCCACATGTCGATTTGTGAGAAACCCGATTTGTCGATTTCCGGTTCGGCTTTTGACAATCGCACCCAAAGTTCCATACGTTTCTTGGCTAGCAACCTACAAAATCGAGAACTAGTCTGAGTTCCGGATTATTAATATCCAAAGAATAACTTGAAGAACTATAAAAAAACAATTGCCAGAGAACATAACAGACAGTCAGGTTCTTCTACTTGAGATAATCAAGCCCCAAACAGCACCTCGTAACTTCAAGATTGCCAAAAAAGAGCAACAAATCCAGCCAAAAGATGGATTCTTTGAACTTATTAAAGGCTATAGCATTTGAATGTCCGATAGTTCTTAGTCTCATATGTCCTAAGAATCAGCAATAACGTGACCAAAAGAAGCATTACTTTTATGTAGCCAATATTCAATCCCCTTTAACTCACTTTTCTTCCTTCTGTATGAAATAAATTAACCTATTTTTGATCTTAAATAACCCAGTAACATATCCACCGTTATTCTCGAGCGAAATGAGGAATTCATCGGGGCATACAACCTATTCAATTAAGCTTCTACAGTCATTTCTTCAGAGTGAATAATAAATACCCATGTCTGAATTTAGAAAAAAAGCTTAAACTTTGAAGTCACTGATGAAAATTTTTAAGAAATTCATGCGTCTGAGCTCCATCTGATCGGATATATTTGCCAATGATATCAATTAATTGACAAAAGATATCCTCTAATTTGAAAATGTTCCCAAAAATAGTCACTCTCATAAGTTTATTCGAAATAAAAAACAAGTACCTGGGAACCAGAACAAATTGTTGGATCACTTCCTCTTAAACCATCAACGAGCTCTGTATATAGCTCTTCTTTTGGCGTAGCTGCAGGTGCACCAAAATATGAAAATTCCACAACGTCTACATCGCACCATACACCTCCTGGCCCCTGTAAAGTCAATTCAACTTCCAAGTGAAACATGTGCTAAGTTATAAATTTTCATTCCCGAGCTTTGATTATCTGAATAAAAATCTGTCCAATCGACAAAAAAAACAATATTGATTCTAGAACAAACATACGATTCCCATCCCCACCTAAAGAAATTTGAAACTAACAAGCAAATTCAAAGCAATTATTCACCTCGAGGGCGGCAGGCAAACACTGAACATGACTAAGCCACTGCCGGTGAACTTTCCGAGCAACAAATACAAGAATGGCTGGAATATCCGTTAAAAGACCCTTACGAATCCGAAACCCAATAGCAGTGCCAAGGCTACATCGACGCAAAATCTTGCTATGAAATGCCCTTATGGTCATAAGCTCAAGCAAGGTGGTAGCTCGCTGCCCTGATGGCAATCGACCGAGAATCTCAGGAAGCACCCCCTTTTGAAGGTTTGCAAAGTAATTTTCTCTATCCTCGGCTGCATCGGTTAATCGATTTGAAGTTGGCCATGAGAAATATGCTGCATTGCTTTCAGAGAGCTGACCAGCTGAAGCATAAGATTGAAGAGGCGATGGACTAGCAGAAGGCAAATTAAGATTCCCACAATAATGTCTTTCTAAATCCAAAGCAGATTCCTCGGATTGTGTTGACCCAGAATGATGAAAACTCAAATCCCCTCTGGTTCTATCCATCTTTTAGCACTCATACATGATGCAGATTTGATATCTCCTTGGCAACGACATGTAACTTCTGTGCAATCGTTATAAAAATTCCTGAAATTTATGACATTAGCTATCATCTTGGACAAAGATGGATCTTTTGTTTACTTGCTTCAAAAGGTAAGGTAGATGGCAAAGCTAATTAAGTAGTGATTATCCAACAATGTTCTTAAACATGAAATTTCACAGTATGTAACATTATGAGATTACTCAAACAACAACCATTCAAGTTCAGCCAAGAATCTAAATCTTTGTAGAGATGATCTGTGTATGTGTATTTGAAAAGACCAATAGAGAGAGAGAGATCAGGATCCATTAAAGCTATGGAGTCTACTTAAGCTAAAAGGCTAAATAGTATGTATTAGAGAATATAACAACAAAAAGCAATTTGAGGAAAAGCCCTTAGAGAAGCTATAATAAAGGATTCTAAAAAAAGCCCTTTCAGATCCTCTCGCCTTAGAATAGCTTGCCCATCATCCATCGTTTAAACAAATTTGAACAGCGTAATCAACCACTCTGAAACCGAACTGCTAGAAAAAAAGATTGACCAAATTTCAAAAAAAGAAAAGAAAAGAAGAAGGCCGAATCTGTTGTTTCCAAAACAAACAGAGAAACATACTCGAACAAATAAAAAAATCAAGAACCTGAAATCATACCCTTTTACTCTGCTTTTAATTACTCTCCGTCGATTAGCTTCCCACCTGATTTGGAAAATCGCATCCTTGGAAGAAGACGTCAATGGCGTAAAAACGAACGGAAAGAGAGAGAGAGAGATATAGAGAGCGAGGAACACAATTTATTGGATGCTCCATTGATAATCGGAATTGTGGGGAAAGAAAGAGGACCCATCCATATTTGCTCCCCAAAAGTAGCACACACTCTTCGGGCTTCACCACTTAAATTGCATTTCCCACCATACCCATGTTTTGCAGAGCTTCAACAGCCGGCCATGTAAAACGAAACAAATTTCTTCATCATATTCGCTTCGAAAAATCTTCCTTTTCAGCTAATTATAGATGTGGGTTCTTCTTCCTTCATCATTTCTTTCCTCTTCTCTCTCCCCCTCCTACTTTCATCAATTCCAAATAAATAAAAAGGCCACCTTTGTTTTAGACAAGGAATCGATGCAATATGCATCACCAAGACGATGATTCTACTTCAGGACTGAGGACACTACAATTTATGTTGTTTCAGATATTACACGACAAATTCTGTAAATTATGACATAGGACTAAAATCATCATTTATAAAAATAAAAATAAGAAAATATTTAGATCTTTATCCCTAAAAAAGGGTTGTTAATGATTGAGAAAAATACTGTATGATGATTGAGAAATTGTCTAGATAAAATTGCCTCATTATTGAGAAAAAACTGTATAATGATTCTCAAACTCCATGATTATTTAAATTTTCGAAGAAATTGATTCTCTTCCTCTATATTGTGTATTTTATGTATAATATAAAGGATAATTGACATGCATAATGCGGTAAAAACTAAAAATCATCCCGAATTTCAAAATTTCGTCCACGCTGATAAAATAAAAATGAATATTTTACTTGAAATGTCTAAAAATATACGAAAAATAGCTAAGAAAACCAATATATCTCGAAGAAAACTCTTCGATAAATTTACATCAAGCATCAAACTTAAAACATATCAAACATTCGTGAATTAATCCATATAAAAATATAGTTTTTACCCATCAACAAAATAAATAGTTGATAAATTGTAAATATGATGAACCTCTCTAACACACCCTCTCTAACATATTGGTAGGAGACTAAGCTTTTTCCAATGATGAAATTTATGAACCCTCTCAGCTTATCAAACACCCACAAGAGAAAAAGGAGGGAGCTTTGGCCCCATGTGTTCTTGCTCACCCTCCAAACAACTCAATCTTGTTCTTCCTTTTCTTTTTAGTAATGTGTTTTTAGTGAAGTTGTTATATCAACTTTATATACACGTTAAATTACACGATATGTTTCCAGTTGTACGTTAATTGACATCCCGAACTTCAAAATTGCAGTTATTATTATAGGTAAAGAGAGTCATCTCAGTGTCCGTCCATATGTAAGATCGAAGCATCGGGTTGGGTCGGTTTCACTCAAATATTCAAAACTTTAATCAAAGTTCAATTCGTTTTCTGAAGTAAAAATCATTAAAATTAGATCGAAATCGTGGGTTCCCATTGGCTAAATCCAAAACCATGGGCACAATTTCGATCTATGTTCGGGGTGAAGACCATAACTTCATCTTTTCAAGAGAAAGATTGGATTTTTATTTGAGACACTCTTGCAGTGTTCTAAGAAATTAATTTGTATATTTTTATTAAACAATTAAAAGTTTTTAAATATTAAATAGTCAAGATAGGGTCTATCTAATTATTATAAAATTGAAATAAATAGAAGAGAAATAAATGGCCAACAATCATGCTCGGCTCATCTTCAACACTACGCGGGGGAGAGGAAATAAATGTAAGACAATGAACATCAATTGATGTGACTACTCTACAAAATCAAATGTATACGATGTAATAATTCATTTTATATAGTGTAGGATAACTATCCTACACCCAAGCATGAAATGCTAATAGGATTCATTTTAGGGGTAGCACTCGGCTCGGTTCAATCCGACCAATTGAACCAAATCAATCATTTTAGTTAGTTTGGTTAGATTTTCATTTTTTCAAAATCAAATGTGAACCCCAAATTCTGCAAATCAAATGTGAATTAGAACCGAAACAAATTACCGAAATCATATATGAAAAATGAGCTCAAATACAATTCTAATTTTATAAAAATCAACATACCTAGTCAAGTAGACTTGTACTAAAAACTCAACCCAATCAGAGGCCCGAGAGAATCGGAGGGCGTCCGATCTCTCTGTTCCAGCGATGGCTCGGTTCTCAAGCTCTTGCAGTGCAGTGCCAACAGGCAAAGCTCGATCTCGACCACTGCATTTCGTCTCATTGCCAAGCCTCCTAATTTGCGAATCAAGGATTGTCTTTTTGGTTGAAATCATCGGCATTTGTTAGATTAGAGCAAAGAAATAATCGATCTAAATCAATGTCTGTAATTTGTTTGCAATTCATCTTCAGAATTACAAACCCAATGAATAACTTACAGAAGAACATCTCCATGTTTCAAAATCAACGCATCTATAATCGGGTAAAAATCTGTACAGCTACAAAATCTCTGTGGTTTTCTGTATACTAAGAGCAAACTCACATGATATCGGAACATCGGAGACAGAAGCGGTTGAGGAGCCTCGAAACAAGGCTCTCCGGCTCCGGAATCAGAGAGGAGGTCAAGCTATTCCAGAAATGGAAAGTCAATGATTCGTTTAGAATCTTCTCGAAGAGAGCATCTTGTTCAGCCTTTTCAGCCTCCATTGCTGGGGCAGAGAAGTATCTGTTGCAGACAAAGGTGCATTGAGAAATCGAAACCCAGTGAATGAATGAAATTCACAGGAACCCATGATTGCAAACTTCTGAACTTAATTAGAGATTCGCATACCAAAGCCAAGCAACCAAAGAGATACCATACCAAAGCCAGCATTTCTCAAGCAGTTAGAGAGCGAGAGAGAGAGAGAGAGAGAGAAATACCTTGTAATATTCTGTGAGCTTATTGGAAAGAAAATAAAGGAGGGGTAAGCTTTGAACTTGAGCTTTTTGGAAGAAGGGTCCATTTCTTTTGAAGTTTTCTCTGCAACTCTGGTCAAGAGATCAGCCCCCTTCCATCTCCGGCGGGTATCGTTATACTTTTTCCGGAACTCTTTCATGCACTCCATTAAGAAAGGACTGCAAAGGAAAAAGTAAACTTTGTGGGCAATGCTTAACTTAGAACTACCGTATCATAATCATTTCAAATACAGTGTCGAAGTTTAGTCGGTCTCTGCTTGTAGAATTGATTTCGATTCAAGTTTCAATAAGAAAATATAGTGGTAAGATGATTACCTGTTCTTTCTAAACGACATCACTGCACCATTCAAAGAACTACCTGCAAGGTTGTTCTCCATTCCAATAGCATTCCCGAGAAAAGGCAAGGGTTTCAATACTATGATATCAGAATCAAGATATATTCCACCGTATCTGTAACAGGAACATACTAACAGTTAAAGAAAGAAATAAATAGGAAAATAAACAAATCTAAGCCATGTCTTTGTTGCTGGGCATCTATTAGTCCACGATATATATTTCAGTTTTGTCATTAAATTCATCAAAGAGTGAACTATCACCAAACATCCTCAAAGATCTTAGTTATCATCATATACTTTCTGAATTCAGTGGAGTCTAGCGCCATTGACAATACCTTCATGAATGTGATTAAACGTCACAACAACCGATTGAAAAATGTGACAGCGTCTTAATAAACAAATTCCATCTGCACTTACAGTGATCAAAAAATGTTTTGACGATAACATATATTGCACACATTTTAATGGAAAATCTATGATATGGCACTGTTTTACCCAAGTTCATTTTATTTTTCCATAACTATAAAAATGAAAATTTTATACCAGAACAAAGGCCACAGTGAGGAAGGAAGGAACCATCGTGACAATTTGCATTATTTGCAATGCGTACAATCAATTTCAATCTTTTGAAAAATTGTAGCTTCTAGTGAAAAATGCCAATATTCAATTGCAATATAGTTACAAAAAACTTTTAAACTATTCACTCAGGGCAATTACATTGTTGTTGATTGTCTTAAAGCTACACCGGCAATTGCCACATGATTTTCCAGTCCTTTTTTATGAACAATCGTGTTACAAAAGTTTAGATTCATTGATTTTCTATCAACCAATCTCAATAATGCCAAAACAAAAAAGGCCATGGTTACATTAGATTCAGTTCTGTTACCATATTCATTGCATTTTGTCTGTTATAATAATTGACTTTTCATACGAAATACATCTTCAAGCGTAGTGAAATTAAATATGAGTGACTTGAAGAGGATTCACAAACAAATTATACAAGAAAACATGTAAGCTTACTTGTATAATGCCGCCAGACGGACGAGTTCACTGTAGTGAATAGAGTAAAACTTTGTCTTCCTCCATTCAAACCAAACAGAAGCAAAGATTCGAGCAGGAGTATGTTTGAGGAGTTCATCAAGATTTGGCATTGCAACTGCGATTTTGTAACTGCAGAACCAATTCTTCAGTTAACCCTAAAGCTGAAAAAAAGAATGAATAAATATAGGTTTATGAGTTTAGTACTATACCCATCTTTCAGCAAAGTGTCTCTGAAGAAATCAAGCTCAACAGTTTCTGAAAATACAACAACACAAGCATCTCGATGATGGAAGAGTAGACTCTCGAGTCCACGCTGGTGACGAATGGTAAACATCCAGGGTGGTGAATTCCACACCATAAAAATTCTCAATTTACACCTACCCTTCGTGAAGAATTCACTCACAAAATCAGAAAAAGATAGATGCGGTCGTAATCCAGGATAATAACCCCATCTCTTACCATCTGGATACAAGTATCCTGTAAATTCTGATTTAACCTCCACTTTCGAACTCCCAATTTCAGTACCATTTTGCTCTCTGCTGCTTTGCATAGTGTTTTTCTCCAGATTTTCATCTCCCGCATTGTTCTGATGGAAAGAATTCTCATCAGTTTTCACACTCTCGTTTTTATTTGAAGTCATCACCTCATTTAAATCGATAATTTTCTTATTCAACATACTTTCAGGACCCCCTTCATATAAAGTTGTTCCCATTACATCACCATCTTTAGTACTTACATTTTTATCCAACATTCTTCGCTCTGCTCGTTTAATCTTGCTTTTCGTTTCCCTAGAGTTTTCAAGCACGTTGACTGAATCTAAAGTAGCAGCTTGGTTTCTCCCATCAAGGTTAACATTTTGTGATTCCAACTGATCGTCTCTCCCTGAATCATGCAGTAGTGTTTTCTTTGGAAGAAACGGTTTCTTAAGTTCGTTCATCCACCATTTCTGCATAGCTTTATCACCCCTTGTCAACACGGTCACGCCTACACTATCAGGATCCTGCAAAATGGGGTTGTTCAGGGGATTTAAAATCTCCAAATTCGACTTAAACATTCTATCCCTCCTCAAAAAATCTCCTTTCTTATCAAACCAATCACCCCATCCTTCTCTCAGAGGGCTATTTCTCTTCCCCACCTTCAACAAGAGCGCATCCTCGATCCCACTAACCTCGCTGGCCTTCCTCCTAACCTCCTCGTCAACAGCTACATCGTCAGAGCCAAACGCGACTACAGTCGTATCCCCCACCCCCAATCCCACAGTGAAAGCTAAATTCTCATCACTCCAATCATCAATCGAACGCTTATCATCAAAAGCCCTTCGAATTGCCCCAGTGACATGATCAAAATAAAACCCAGAGACCTTCACCGGATCAGTTTGCTCTTCATCTTCAGCCAACTCTCCCTCATTAGAAACCCTAAAATTAGCGCCCTCGTCGACAATGTCAAGCTCATCAATCTTGTCCTCGCTGGAGATCGTGTTGCCAAAAACAGCGTCATCATCTGCGGAGTCAGAAACGAGGATATCACTCAATAAATTAGTCTTCTGGAGAAGCTGATGAGAGCCATGGGGATGAGTGAGAGAGACACGAGAGTATAGAAGAGAAACAGAAAGCAGGAGTAACGCAGAGATCACTGCGCAGACGTACGCTCCGTAACGTGGCCGGCGACGCGCCCGTAGGTTACCCAACATTCCCAGGTCAAAGATGATCGGAAATACGAACAAGGACGAGGGGAACCGAATTCCGGCGGCAAACCAAAGTTACGGCGGGATCGGGTAATCCCACGTCGCCCTCGTTATTATCAGTCCCTCCTTTTTGAGCTTTTCACGTTTTTAAAATTCTTATTTGGAAATTTTAAAACACAATTAAAACCCTAAATTTAAGACGAAGACCGGTCTAGATTTTAAGATGAATCGAAAACATTAAATACGGTACAATCTTATTATGTCATCAGACAAATCGAAACTGAAACCATTGAATACAATGTGATTCTTAAATCGTTAGAACAAAACCAAGGATAAGGTAAAACCAGAGCAACATTGGACAGAGATTAGAACAAAACCAACCATGAACAAAAAAACCAAGGATAAGGTAAATCCAGAGCAACATTGGACAAGATCGACGAGAGATTAAAACAAAGACCAAACTCGATGAAAGACTACGCATTGGAGGTAAAAAAACTGACCCGAATAGAGTAAAAATTCGTTGGTTATAAACTGACCCCGTACAAAGCCTTCGACAAGTGCAACCTCGAACTCATATCCGATATCTCGAGGCCGACCGTGTTTCGCTCCCGGGCGACCAACCTCACATGTTTCAGCAGTAGTTTACAGCCAGTTAAGGATTTAGTTGTTCCATACTAACAAGCATAAGAAACTAGATTCCTCCACATGAAAACAAAACAGTTTTAACGACTAAAAAAAACAAGGCTTACCTCCATCTGAACGTTCCTGGATGTTAAAACCTTGAGACAAAAAGAAAATCCATAATCTGCTTTTGAATCCGACTTCTCGGGTCATTCTCTATCACTCGATTCAATGCAAAAAAAAAAACACTCGGTTTTGCGCGTTTTTATGATTTGGAATCGAATCGAATCGGAGTGATGTCCTGAGTAGAAGAGCCTCCAGCACTAATCAGGCTACTATTTCCACAAGAAACCTGAATGCTAGTACTTGGTAATGCTTCCAAATTCTCTACTTTTGGCCCATTTTCATTTCGACTTTCTGAGTCGCCCTCGCAACCGGCTTGCAACAATTCAGCGTTTCTATTGCTTCCACGGGTTTCGACCTTTACTCGGTCACTACGTCTTTCTGGTGATTCCACTTTCAAGTTTGTATTAGAATCAATCGGTCCGCTCCCATGAAAGACCGGCCTTTCAACGATTTCAGGCACTGTGTCATTGTTTTCCAAATCTCCATTGCTTCCCCGGGTTTCATCCCTTACTTTTTCACTAGCTCTTTCTGGTGATTGCACTTTCAAGTTTGTATTAGAATCAATCGGCCCGCTCCCTGGAAAGACCGGCCTTTCGTTGTTTCCATGCTTTGTGTCATTGTTTTCAAACTCTCCATTGCTTCCCCGGGTTTCATCCTTTACTTTTTCACTAGATCTTTCTGGTGATTGCACTTTCATGTTTGTATTAGAATCAATCAGCCTGCTCCCATGAAAGACCGGCCTTATCAACTTCCTTTTCTTTCTCTGTCCACTTCTAAAAACATCCTCACCGTCCACAGATTCGGTCTGATTGTTTGGGTCGAGATTGTCAGAACACTTGCGAGATTGACTCCGTCTCTTGAAATCCAAAAACACAGTCTCTTCACATATCGGGTCATCACTCTTTTCCTCAGTTAGAAAATCCTCCTTCACCTCTGGCTCAGATGAAAAATCTTTCCTTTTCTTCTTTCGATTTTCTTCATCATCAAAATTTTGAATCTCCATTGTTGGTACTCTTGATTTCCTCCACATGCAGCTACTCCGGCGCAGCCCTGCCATTATATCATCTACAGAGAGATTATTAGAGTGCCCCTCATAACCAACATGTTTATCACTTTTTTTTACTGTTAACCGAGAAAACACACTCTCCCTATTTAGATCTTCAAATGGTTCCCTTTTAGAAGTTTGATATTCAATATCACAATCCAATGATTTTTTTTCATGGGATGGCTCTCTCTCAGGTGGAACAAAACCATGAAACAAAGCTTCTTCATTTTCTGATACCGCTCTTTGGTGCTCCTGTCTACCTTGCATCAATGGAGGAGAGCAAAAACTAAACCGGGCATACTTACTTGGACTGATGAATTGAACTTTATTTTCCATCCAATTATTTCCAGCTTCAAGATGCGGCACAGAAGAAAAACTTTCCGTTGTGGAAAGTTTTTTATCATTCAGAATTCTATACTGATCTTCGTATTTAGCTCGATAGAGATTGTTAGATGAGAGAGAACTATCCCCTTGCCACCTATCTATTGGCTTTACCCGAACAGAATCAGAAGGGTTTCTCAAAGAAGGTATCATACTCTCAGCATACTCGTATTTTTGCATCAACATAGACATATCCCCAACCCCTCTCATTGAGTACCTATTTCTATGAGCATTATGATCAAAAACATGACTTTTTTCTTCCATTTCATCTCCAGAATACGAAAAATTAAGTGGAATGAAATCTTGTGACTCTACGTTACAATCCACCAGGGAAGATGTCCTAAATTGATCTGGCTGTAGGAAAGCTTTATCATGTACAAAAGATGGACTGAAATCGGAAGCCTCCAAACGAGGTTGCTCAACCGATTTTAGTGGAATGAAATCACAGCCTTCGATATATTCACTAACTAAGTTATTTATTCTGCCATCATTATTTCTCCTAAACCTTTCTGGAGGACTATGTTCAGCTGGTGTCGGCCCAAGCTCAATGTTCTTATCATAGTCATACCCGACTCTCGGAACATTCGGGTGATAATAATCTTTAAGTGAGATATCAGGAAAAAACTCATCATTAATTTTCTGCTCTTTGTGTACCTCGTCTCTTTCAATAAAACTCCGATAGTGCTCTGATATTTCCCTCACATGAACATCATCTATATCTCGCTTATCTACAATTCTATCCTTCAGCGCATACCTGTTATCATCAATATATCTTCTCTTTGAATCCATAGAACACCGGCTTGTATTTGAAGAGTTGTTTCTAGATGACTGTATGAAAAGAGGAACATCATTCAACTTTTTCTTATAGAACAATGATAAAAGTCGACGAACCTACACATGAGATGAAGAAGAGAAAAGTCACTTTCAGGAAAATAGATAAATAAACCATTCAAACGTATTCTGATGTTGATAAAAAGGAAAACACCTGCTTCTCAGATAGCCCAAATCTGAATTTATAAGCTGAAAAATAATTCTCTTTGATAGCGTCACGGAATTTGTCTTCAGAAAGCGGATTACAATGCCAAAGTGGTGTCATTTTCACCTAAACAAAATGCAAATTGATAAGCAAATTAAGTCACATATAGATAAACAAAAAAATGCCCATACCTGTGCCGGATATTGCCTTCCGAAGGATCTGTAAGCATCGTGCTCGATATTCAACGCACCATTAGAGCATGCTTGAAAGACGCCATGAAGTAATCTTGTTTCGTGGTCAAATAGAAACAAAATCATTCCAGCCCTAACCTGTTCTACAAAGTGCAAAAAGGAAGAAGGTAGACCAAACAATCCCCGGTTCAAGCATTCTTCCATTGTGCTTGTATTCGACATAAAGATCGCCCCAGAAAGAGGTATCGATCCAGGAACAGAAATCTGCTCCGCCTCAAATCCCATCAATGTAAAACCCCCTTGTCGTTATGCAGTCAATAGAAAGAGACGCTAACTTTAAAATTGCAATGGTATAAACTCTGAAGGACTGATCAAGCAAACGATTATAAGAAAACAAATAATCAGAGTTAATCAGAAGCACTGCAAATTCAAGAAGCAAAACAAACATATATACATGACCACCTCAAATATCTCCACGATGTAGATTGTCGCCGACTAAGCCCTTCAACAACCGATACTCTTGCGACTCACGGAGGATTTCTATTTTTTCGGACATAAATCATCGTTTCTAAGAAAAAAAAAAACAAGTCAGTGAGCAGAAACCTAATAAGCGGTTTCTTTGTTGAAGAGCAGGAGGAATGGAAAAACGGTGGTGAAAATGGAGAAAGACGACACAAAATGCGAGGGATAAGATATCAAACTATTACGAGAAGAATCCACCGTCGTCCCACCAGTGACCAGGGCTACGTCGCGAAAGCGATGAATCTCGACCGTTCCACTGCCAGTGCCCAAGAACATATGAAATGCTGTCTTATATATATCTATGAAATTCTCTAGAAAGGCTCGCCTTCTTTATTTCGATTCTCTCGACGGGCTTCGTACTCGGTCCGTCGGTTCTTCCATTAAAAGGTCTAAGCTTTTTGGCAAAAAATAAACCAAAATTGCATTTTGCAAAACAAAATCCGCAATCTTCTTCCAAAGTGTACATTTTTGACATATCCCAAGAACAAAATCGTATAACTTTCAATATAAAATATATAATATTATATTGACATGTTCAATGCTCTACAAATAATTTTTAGGGCAGTCATGTGTACAATGGTAACCACGAAGGCTCCAGATCCATTAATGAAGTAGAATGTGACGACTCAGCCAATATGAAAGCTGGTTGTATCAAATCCTGTCATCGCCTGGCCTAAGTCGGGGCTTGGGTTGATCCAAATCGCTCCAAACCAATTGTACTAGGACAAACTGAACCGAACTGATTCAAACTAATTAAAGTTATGGAACAGAGGACGAGATGGAAGATATGGAAGAAGGAAGAGGAAAACCAACGACGAAATGGAGAACATGATAGAGGGGAGATTCGGATAAGGGTGAGAGAGAAACCCCTGGGCCGATGAAAGTAGACTTACGGGTTCAGTTGGATATTTTATTCAAAAAAACCGATGTAACCCATTTTAATTTCATATATTAGATGTTGTTAAATGATCGAATAATTAACCTGAAAATTAATTTTTCAGATTCTTGTGTGCGAAATGAGAATACAAAATTCAAGCCAACAATATCAATGAAATCTAAACAAATATCCAAACAATAAATAAAAATGAGATACCGATATTTTACCGGGAAAAATCCTTCAAATCGAAGGTAAAAACCATAGGCGATGAGCAATCGAATCAAATATCCACTATGTTAAATAATAGGTACACAAAGTTCTTTCTAGATCGTCAAACTAGAGGATTATAATAACTCATCAAGATTAAACAACAATATTGGATTTAACAAATAAAGAGATACATGATAAACGACGATAAAAACGAGAATTCCATTTTTATCCCAACATGCAGTCTAGAAAGCACAAAATACGATCTCCACCGTTTCGAACGTAACTCTATGTGTTCCAAAGGTACTGTTAAAATTTCAAGTCGATCCAACGGTTGAATATGGAAAAACTGAAATCGATTTTTCTAGTGTAAAAAAATCTGAACACTCTTTTTCTTCTCTCTATATTTTCTTCAAGTGTGCTATCATCCTCTTTCTTAACCTAGCCGCTCTCTTTTTATTTAAGTTAAGATGCTCTGACCTAACATTAAATTCAAAGTATAATCGATATACTATGATAACAAAATCAAACTTGACCCAAATATCAGACAGATAAAATCAAACATTGAATGTCATCGATATTTCATGGTCAGACCTCACAAGGTAAAAAAGGGAGGGATGAAAAAGGTTTCGACATTGTTGCTGTCTCTCGTAGAATTAAGAAATCTCTAGCGACCAAGTATCTAAGGAAGGGTGTGAGAATTGCAGCGTCGACAAAGAAGATTTCGACAAGGATAAAGAAATTGAAGAAGTTGTTTTATAGAATATTGATATTTTTGTAATAATCATTTTAAATTATCAAAATTATGAATGTAACTTTATTTGTTTTAACTTAATCTGCATTTCTTTATTTTAAAAAATTCTTACTAACAAACTATACGTAGATATCTCCTAATTCTCCTTTTTCCTATATACCTCTCATCGCAAGGCTTCTCAATTATGGACTCTCGGTAATTCTCATTTGCCTTCTATTTATTTTTTTTCATTTGTCTCTCATCATGATAAAGAAACCGAAGAAAGCGTTCTTCGCTTCTTCTTTGATTGACATTGATCGTTAAAGGAGGTTGTGCTAAATAAAAGAAAAAATGGAGCCTCATGTGCGAAAAGCAAGTTCATTTAACTCGAGAAGGTGCACCTGAGCAGTATTCTCGATTCTTTCTAAAGCTTGTTGTTCTTTCTTCTTCTGCTATTGCAACTCAACTCATCTTTCTCTTATACTCATCACAATCTCTTGAAATGTTAAGAGCATCTTGTGGTTCTTTATCTTTGCGACAATCATCTCCAATAACAGTAAGTGGAGATGACTGTCGCAAGGATAAAGAATCTCAAAATGAAATCAAACAGAAAGCATCGGTTTTTCGTCGCCCGAGCTCAGAAGGTTAAAAGTAAAAGAGAAATAAAAGATTCGAGCAGTGCTGCTTTCTCTGGTGCTAGTGCGATTAAGAAATCTCGGGCTAAGGTCGTGCAAATTGCAGAGTCAAAGCAGAGAATTGCCGCAACGATGAAGAAACCCAAGATGCTCTAGGCATTTTGAGAGGCTGAGTTGCAAGAGCAGAGGAAGAAACAAAAACAAATTCTGGAAAAAAATGGAGATGTGGCTTTTATATCGAATGAAATTCAAAATTTTCTTGATTTACAATAGAACGGCTTCTGTTTTCAGTCGCCATAGCTCATAAAGTAAAATGTGGGAGGGAAAGAAAATATTCCAACGGTGCTGCTTGCTCTAGTGCTGGTGCAATGCTATATGAAAGTCACAAGACATGTACTGACACGCAACATCTTTAATCTTCCTCGTCGCTGGTGGAAATTTAGAACATGGACAACCAGAGAGGATGGCCAAAAAGCCGTTCTAGTTCATGCACGGCCTCGTGATCTGTGTGGAATCCAGCTGTGTTCTCCATTTTTTCCAGGATTTTTCTTTGGTTCTTCCTCTCTTCTTGCAACTCAACCTCTTGAAATGTTAAGTGTACCGTGAGTTCCTCCATCGTCGCGGCAATCTTCTGCATTGCCTTTGCAATTTGAACAGCCGTGACCAAAGATTTTCTTATTGCAAGATCACGAGGTCGTGCAGGAACTAGAACCAGAGAGGATGGCCTCGTGATCTTGCAAAAATCTTGGGCCACGGTTGTGCAAATTGCAAAGGCAATGCAGAAGATTGCCGCAATGATGGAGGAACTCACGGTGCGCTCAACATTTCAAGAGGCTGAGTTGCAAGAAGAGAGGAAGAACCAAAGAAAAATCTTGGAAAAAATGGAGAACACTACTGGGTTCTACACAGATCACGAGGCCGTGCAGGAACTAGAACGGCTTTTCGGCCATTCTCTCTGGTTGCCCATGTTCCAAATTTCCACCAGCGACAAGGAAGATTAAAGATAGTGCGTGTCAGTACGTGTCTTGTGACTTTCATATAGCATTGCACCAGCACCAGAGCAAGCAACACCGTTGGAATATTTTATTTCCCTCCCACATTTTACTTTCTGAGCTATGGCGACTCAAAACAGAAGTCGTTCTATTGTAAATCAAGAAAATTTTAAATTTCATTCGATATCAAAGTCATATCTCCATTTTTTTCCAGAATTTGTCTTTGTTTCTTCCTCTGCTATTGCAACTCAGCCTCTCAAAATGCCGAGACCATCTCGGGTTTCTTCATCGTTGCGGCAATTCTCTGCATTGACTCTGCAATTTGCACGACCTTAGCCTGAGATTTCTTAATCGCACTAGCACCAGAGAGAGCAGCACTACTCGAATCTTTTTTTTTTTTACTTTTAACCTTCTGAGCTCGGGCGACGAAAAACCGATGCTTTCTGTTTGATTTCATCTTGAGATTCTTTATCCTTGCGACAGTCATCTACGCTGACTTTCATTGGAGATGATTGTCGCAAAGATAAAGAATCACAAGATGCTCTTAACATTTCAAGAGATTGTGATGAGTATAAGAGAAAGATGGGTTGAGTTGCAAGAGCATAAGAAGAAAGAACGACAAGCTTTAGAAAGAATCGAGAATACTGATGAGGTGCACCTTCTCGAGTTAAATGAACTTGCTTTTCGCACATAAGGCTCCATTTTTTCTTTTATTTGGCACAACCTCCTTTAACGATCAATGTCAATCAAAGAAGAAGCGAAGAACGCTTTCTTCGGTTTCTTTATCATGATGAGAGACAAATGAAAAACAATAAATAGAAGTCAAATGAGAATTACCGAGAGTCCATAACGTAGAAGCCTTGCGAGGAGAGATAGATAGGAAAAAGGAGAATTAGGAGATATATACATATAGTTTGTTAGTAAGAATGTCGTAAAATAAAGAAACGTAGATTTTCAGTTAAAACAAATAAAGTTAAAATATCATTATTAAATATTTAATTATTTGGATAGGATTCAATTCAAATCAATTCAATTCAAATCAAATAAAATCCCTAAATCACAGTATTTACCTGCGGTGGTATACCGGAAGTTCCTGTGCCGGGTCCATAAATTTACCCGCGCCGGCGCCATTAAAACACTATCCATGATCGATCGATCCTTCCTTGAGATAAAGGGGTACGCGGACGAGGACAAATATCGCCGAACACCTTCCGTGCATCCTCGTTCCTATCCCACCACCCTCTTCGCATGCAGAATCCTCTTGTCGAGGTCGCTCGCCGGCATAATGGGGTACCACTGCGAATACCCGTCGAAAACAACTGCGCAGGGTACATGGCGAAGATCGAGATTGAAACTGGGTTTCGCCGTCGGAGGAGGGATGAGAAGAGATGATACCTGAAAAGGAACTGAGCTCCGACGGAGGAAAGGCAACTTTGAAGACTCGCTTTTCTGCCACCGATCCCACACTGGATTGAATGGATAACATATATATATAGGTTGATTAAAATCTGTGAAGTTTGATTTAGTTGTTAGAGAGATCACACAAAAATAGGCAAAGCTGTTAGCTTTGTTTAGTTGAGAATTGAGATGATACGTTATACAGTTTAGATCACTTGCGAAAGTAGACTGACAGCCGCCAACACGATCCGAACTGTCGGTTTTGACCAATCTAAAGATTTTGGCCTAAAAGTTCATGTAGTGTTTTACCTCTTTCCTAAACCGGTTTCCCATGAAAAACAGCAAGGCATGGCTGTCGCCGACGCCAATTTCGCCGGAGTAAGAGTTGATACTGTGAGAATACGGCAGTATCACGTCCTTCCAGGGATGCCTGGTCTGCTCTCAGTCGTCCGAAATCGGAAACCAGCAAAATGCTGTTCTTCACTTTATCGATCACTTTGTACAAAGCGTTCGGATCCTGAGCTATGATCACATTGTAGTACTGCTCGATGACGCCGAAAGTTAACCTGTTGGGCACGTCGTAGAGGTAGATTTTAACCGGCGCCGACAAACTTCCGGCGAGGCCACTGCTTTCTCGGGATACGATTACGGGATTGGAAGAGGAGGGGAGTGAATCATTGCAATGGTTTGTAGAGAGAGCGGAGGAAAGTGTTGATGAGAGCATAAATGGCGGCGAGGATGAAAATTGTGGCTAGGGTTAGCTTTAGAAATGGAGCTTTATACCATGCTGGTGGAACTTGATTCAACCCGGATCGCGCTTTTTGAAACGTCGGCCAATGATGCCTCGATGATCGGCTTTTCTTATAAATGCGGTCTGCGGAGTTGTCGATTCAAGCAATGGTTTTGTCTTGTATCGTCGCTTAACTGCCACAATTCAAATGGATTCAAACTCCATTGCTCGATCTAGCAAAATCAATTTGAAAAACTCCGGTTTTTACGAAGAGGGAGGGTTTTCCACTTTCAGCTTTCTTGCAATCCAAATGCAACATGAAAGATTATATTACTAACTCGACTAGAAAAGGTAATGACAACAGTTGAGCTTAAATTACACTCGAGCTCGAGGGTCGGCTGTGTAAATCAATCTTGACATAAATAGTCTCGAATGATCGAAACTTGCTTCGTTCTGCCTTGAGGAGTAATCTTGATCTAGATTCAAGCAGATTCTAGCCTCCAAAATGACTCAAAACTATTACAGGCTCTGGCAATTGTCGTATAAACTTGCACATTTTTGTACCTCAGCCACCAGATAGCATTCGTGCAATAGCAAATGGGAAGGCAATTCGCCATGAAAATTTATTATTTAAGAAATAGCAACAAATGTCGGTAAGAAAACCAAAATCCTAGCCAAGAAAAGAATCTTAAGCAATGCAAAATGAAAGTAATGTGCATGAAAAACATGTTTAAAAATCAGACCTCTTGGTAGTTTTCGGTGACCAACTGCGTTCGCTGGGAAAACTTGGGAGGGGCGCCGCCTTTTAGCGGTAGAATGTTGACAACCTGCGAAAAATCAAAAACCAAACAAAATGCATAAAAAAACATCATAAATTGTTGGCAGAAGTGAGTATATTAGTGTGGAAAACATAATTTATAATCCATTTTCGAAAGAAGTAATATCATACAATTGAACTTGAAATCAACAACCGCTGATATAAAAAAAGAGGAAACTTGATCAGATCTATCTCGTGAATCTATCCTGGTTTTCCAATCAGTATCGCTATGATTTGTTAGTCCATAATTCTTGATTCAAATTCTTAGAAATAGATAATTCAATTCTATTGTTTAATCTGTTTCCATTTTCATTCTTAGAGAGAGAAAACACAATTATATTGTTAAATTCTTTTCCAATATCAGTAATGGCCGTCATCAGTTCTTTAAACTTCATAAATATAAAGGTTCATGAACTGTGGCAGCAATCAGCAAGCAACGTCGTGTCACAAAGACAAAATCAAAGAATCTAACGGGATGAAAATCGGGCATGAATCTAAAGGTCACAATTACACTGAAATAACACGCCATCCATATCTACAAGAAGATATTCAGAGCGCCAAAGGAATAGCTAACCTTAAGGTCATTGAAAGTATTAGTGGCAGAGAACCTCACAGAAATAGGGAAAAATGCAGATGAGTCAGCCGGGGGTACAACAAATTCCATTGATCCACTGCCACGAATTCAGTAATGCAAACCCATTAAGCCTTTCTAGTGTAAGCAACCAACCCAAGTTTAGAAAATGGACCAAAAAAGCTAACAAACCTGCGATTTGAGTTATCAATCAGAACTATGGACCACTCCAAGATGGAATTCCTAGAGTCGTACCTGGCAGAGAGAACAAGTATAGAGTTAAATTAAAATAAAAACAGAAGGGAATGGCAACAAGTTAACAAAAAAAAATGAGTTGAAGAAGAAACGAAACATTTTAATTGGAAGCAAATGGAAAAGAAGTGTTTAGTTTGACAATAACTAATTTTCTGTAATATACTTAAGGATATAACTAATTTTGATCTGGTACCTTATAATACTTAAGAATAATTTGGTTTAAAATATTTGACCACATCTATTTATTAAATGGATAGTGTAGCTACGGTCCCTGGATAGCTAACAAAGATGTATTAGATTTTAATAGCATTTTTTTCTGAGTTAAACGTTTCTGCCTCCTAAGAAAAACCCTAAATAAAATCAAAACAAGTAATATACTAATACAAAACAATCCCATAAAGTAAATAACCAGAAAAAAAAAATTAAATAGCAGCATGGAAAAACCATAAATGATCCAAAAGACGAGAAAAAGGATACTAGCTTCGATAACAGCCTCAGAGTTTCTAAACCTTCAAGTATGTTGCTGTGTTTGTTTGACTCAAGAAGCAAGTACAAAGCTTCTATCGGTTGGTAAGCATAGCGTACGTTTTCTGTTTCAATATAAGTATGTTATTTTCCAGTTCCCACACCATTTTTGGAAAAGCAGCGAGAAGACCTTCGATTCTTATACAAGACACTTCCACAAACTGCCTGGAAACAAGAACTGCAAGCGTGGAAACAAATTAACAACGTTCCCTTAACCCTTCAACAAGTCATAAATACAAAACCTTTCCATATTAATTTTGCAAACAATATTTAGGTGTTTTTAGAGTAGACAATGATGGAAAGGAATAACTTTCACACTGAATAAACACTTTATATAATTCATGTCTGTATTTTATACTAGTCTTGCATACACCTTGTTAGTTTTATATACTTGGCAAGTAAACACAGTCAATCTAAAAAGTACAAAATGGGTGGAATGTAGTAGTAAAAAAATAATGACAATTAATACGTAATAAGGCATATATGATAGGGATGCTTAGTTTAAAAGCATATGATGTGTACACTAAACTGAAAACAATAGAGGAATTACAAGGTGCACAGACTGTCTGACACTCCCAACTTACATCTTTCACTTAGATTTTTCATTATCCTACTACACTCCCTTCCTACACCTTCTTACATTGAAAAATCTCCACATAATGTACTCATAGTTTGCTCGTGGTAATAAAAGCATTTTTTCATCCGTTTTCTCATGGTAATAAAACCATTTTTTTTCATCAGAGAAGATGGATAAGGTAATATCCCATACCTTTCCCTGACTTGCTGATAATAGAAGCAGCAGGAACAACCTGCGTAAAAAATAAGAAAATGAGAAATGAGAACAGACAGATGAATGAACAAAAGAAATACGCTCTTTCTACGTCATTGGGAAACAATAATAATAATAATAACAATTGCAAATGGACACAGGTATTCGAACTAACACCCAAAACGTACTTCAAAAAGCCTGCAAATCAAAACAAAAAAATGAGGTGAAACATCATTAAAAAGAAGAGGCCTTCTACCATCTTGATTATATGTTGCAAAAACAATGATTCTAAAGCCGCAGCACAGAAGCCAATTCAGCCCCTGCAATATTAAAAAAAGTGAGTTTCATAATATTTCGAAAGAGAAAGTGTAGCACAACTTTAGGTCAGATCAATCAAATGATGGAAATTGGCCAAAGAGACTCTGTAAAATTAAGACAAATATTCCATTGATAAAGTTGTAATGCAGTTATACTACCAGAAATCCCACCAAACATTAGTGATGAGAAAATTCCAATTTAAAACCAAAATGCAATGCACAGCAAACTCCAAATCAGATCAACTGCTAGGTAATTCGGGCATACGAAGTGGAAATGTCATGTAAACTCAGATGAGCATTTATCAGCCAACGCAGTCTTCATAGATCCTCAAATTTCATCAAACCCAGACGAAAACAACAATCCCGTTACAGCAACCAGATCCCTGACACGACAGAATCGACCTGTATGGTCGCAGAGAAAATGCAACAGTCACATCAAAAACTGAACAGCAACCTAGAGAATTATGGACCCGCCCATTTCCAATCCTCATAAAAGACACCGAAATCTGGATCGTAAAAATAAAACTTACTTGGATCTACCACTCCCGGAAGCAGTCCTTCGCATCTGAACTGAAGCAAAGCAGCAAACCAAGGAAGAGGGGAGAATGGTGATTTTAATTTTAATACCAGATCTCGACGTTGAATTCCCTTATTGGGCCGATTTCCATTGGGCCTTCGACGATCACAATAGATGAGGCTGAACCCATTTCAAACCTTGTTATTTTTTTTAAAGATAATTTAACAAATCAAAATTTAAATCTCAAAATTGATAAAACGAACCATGGCTGTCCCCGCTCCGTGACTACGGCCATCGTTGCTTGACGTGAGGCCTCGCGCTGGGAATTTACTCGCGAACGGATGAAGGTATGGTCCGTTTGGTTCGTTTCAAAGGACCCCACTAAACCTCTCTCTAATCTTTTATTATTAAAATGCAAATAAAGAAAATAATTATTAATTATTCATAACTATTTTTATTCAAGCCTAACTATGCCTTTTGGCGGTTATTATAATGAAATGATGGACTACGGATCGCAACGCAAATGGAGAAGATTAAGGATCACAAACTTCAGTTGCATTAGAATATCATTTCACTGATATTTTACGGATTCACCTCGTTTTGCTGGTCAATATCTTAAAATTTTGATTGATTCTTGGAAGCAAATAGTTTGGTGCTCGGAAAATACAGGAAGTTGTGCATAGAAAATATTTGTTAATTTAGTAGTGGATATTTCTTACGGATTTTGATAAGATTATAGCCAAAGAAATTCCTTCTAGCATTGCCCATGAAGACGGAAAGGTCCTAGCATTTCGGGACATCAAGCCACGGGCTCCCGTTCATGTATTAGTTATTCCAAAGCTTAGAGATGGATTGATGCAGCTTTCGAAGGTATAAAACAAAAAACAAGAGCAACATCTACTCTCATTTTGAAATAATGCTCTAAGTAAATGTAGTTTGAAAGCTACATCTACTCTCATTTTCGTCCAATTTGCTCAAGTCGCGTGATTTTTCGTCTTAAGAGTATGTTGGAAGTACAAAAGATTGAATTTTTGCTCACTGGGAATCCGAGGGCCAACAAATCGACACTGTAAAAGACCTCCGCAATGCTATGAAAAAGAGCTTCGAATTGGCCGCAAAAGAGTTTTTCCAGATTGATCTTTCGTAAGCAAACGTCAAGTGTTTATATATCCTCGTGATTGTTGTATATTCAATATTCATGATGCCTCGGTGGATCCACACGCAGGCTGAAACGAGGCATGCAGAGATATTGGGTGAGCGCAGCCAAAATGGTTGCAGAAAAAGAAGGAATCCATGATAATGGACCCTCTGCCGGTGAGCTCTTTTTCCTCCTTTTTTCTTAGAATTCTGTTACTTAGATTTTTAATTAATTCAAGAATTGTCTACTTAAAAAATATTAATAATTTTTTTTATTGTAAAGAATACGGTTTCCATCGTCTTGTTTAAACTCCCGTTAAAGAACTGATCATAAATAGAAGGGTGTTCTCCGGCCAAACCATCTCTGAGTTTTGAATCGCAGCTCAAGAACACAAAGATCAAAGCTTCTTCTGAGGGTGTGGAGCAGATTGTTCCGGCGACTGACTGCAGCAATTCGAGCGATAACTTCAATACCGGGTTCAAGATGGAGTCAAGCAACGGCCAAGAAGTTTCTGAGAGGCCAGAAACGAGAGAAAGGAAATTTCATTCAGCATCGCTTAAAAGAAAATCACGGAGGGAAAGAAAGTATTCCAACGGGGCTGCTCGCTCCGCTGCTGGTGCAATAAAAAAATCCCGGGCCACGGCTGTGCAAATCGCTGAGAAATTGCAGAAGATTTCCGCAGCGATGGACGAACTCAAGGTGCGCTCAGCATTTCCTGAGTTGCAAGAAGAGAGGAAGAACCAAAGAAAAATCTTGGAAAAGATGGAGAATACTGCCGGGTTCCACGCAGATCACGAGGCCGTGCAGGAACTAGAACGGCTTCTCCGCCATCCTCTCCGGTTGCCCATGTTCCAAATTTCCACCAGCGACGAGGAAGACTAAAGCATGGTGCGGGTCGGTGCTGTCTTGTGTTCTGGTTCGAAACACCATTTAATTTACACATAAACCATGTTTTTAGATTGGCTTTTTTTTGTAGCATCAAGGACTAGATTACATACAGGTTTTGTAGCATGTTCATTGCAACGACTGTTCCAAATATGAATCTAATGGTACCAAGAATGAGCCTTGTGCTTAGAAACTACAGTCCCATTTGAGAGAAAGGGATGCTCAGTATTATTCACATATCTTGATTTATGGTCGGTGACTTTCTGAAATTCAATTTTCTTTTTTTATTTACCATAGGATCAACAACGATCCTCGTAGTATTTAGACAAAAACGTACAAAAGAACACACGAGAGACTTGGAAGGCTCTCAATCTCCACACCCCTGATCACTTCTCTAATGCTATCCCATGCACCGCGCATCTTCTCTTTTTAATACCCCCACTATATCAGCAGATGGAATAAGATGCTGCTAGACTTGTTCATCCACCCTCTTGAACCAGCAGATGGAATAAGATGCTGCTAGACTTGTTCATCCACCCTCTTGAACCATCATAACTCTGCTGCAAGTTTTCTTTTTTTCTTTTGGCTTTGCAAACCTGCAGAAATAACGTCCTTTTTAATCAAAAACTATTGGGAGGAAAGAGGCCAATAGAGACTGCTAAAGTCATAAAACATAACAGCATATCATTAATCAACCCAAAAACTATGTTGGAACCAGTTCAACTCATAAAGTATGGTAAGCGACATAAATACGATTGTTCGTTGACTCACATATGTTTAGTTTCGATGGCCTAATTCATGAGTACTTCAAAGTTTACCTTTTGAATATTATATTCTTGTGACAAAGTTTCAAGGTGGTAGTTTTGAACGGTGAAAAATACATAGCAAGAAAAGCGAAAAAAATAATCTAGCTCTGCAACAAACCCAAACACCAGTGATCCAAGGTAATAAAATGCAACTATTAAGCCAGCCAAAACACTTGTCAATTACAAATGTCGACTCGTTGATTATTGAAACCAATTTGAAATGGAAAATGAAATGGTCTCGCAGTATGACAGCATAGTGAAAGGATAACTTAGGTGGTATCACCAGAAAGAATCTGCTCCTCGTTGTAAAATGTAAATGACTGAGTTGGTTGTCCGACAACATAAAAATTTCACTTTTTTGGGAACAAAGCATTACATTTTGATATTCAAATAGCATTTCTTTTGCTGCTTCGTTAAAACTCAGTAAATGTTCACCGGAAAAAAAACTAAATTTCAATGTAGTTACCTCGGGGCCGGGGGTGAAAGAGTAGGGGATGAGGAGCCCAGTATCGAAGCTCCGAAGCGACAACATCCCAGCTCCGATTGCCATGCCTGAGCACGGCCCCACTCAGAAAAAGCTCTCCCCACGTACCCCACTTAACTTCCACTACCTCCGCCGCCATGATTCCGAATCGCCCCGGGTACGGTGCCGATTAAACGCACTTTTTCCACAGGGAGCTGATTGCGCTGGCGGTGGCGAAAAGAGGAACGGTTTCGGAAGACGCGGAGGAGTGGGTTTATGTTATGGAAAAGAACGCAGCGTAAGGGATGGAAATGGAATTTAGGGATTGGAGCAGCGTAGGGAAGAGATTGAGATATGGAAGAAGGAAGAGGAAAACCAACAACGAAACGGAGAAAACGATCCATGGGAGATTCGGATAAGGGTGAGAGAAAAACCCCTGGGCTGATGAAAGCGGACTTACGGGTTCAGTTGGATATTTTATCCAAAAAACCCATGTAACCCCATTTGATTTTCGATATATTAGATTCAAACTATAATCAATATACTATGATAACAAAATCAAACTTGACCCAAATATCAGACAGCTAAAATCAAACATTGAATGTCATCGATTTTTCATGGTCAGACCGCACACGGTAAAAAAGGGAGGGATGAAAAAGGTTTCGACAGTGTTGCTGTCTCCCGTAGAATTAAGAAATCTCTAGCGACCAAGTATCTAAGGAAGGGTGTGAGAATTGCAACGTCGACAAAGACGATTTCGACAAGGCTAAAGAAATTGAAGAAGCTAGAATATTTATTATTAATATTTTTGTAATAATCATTTTAAATTATCAAAAGTCACAAAATCATGAATGTGACTTTATTTGTTTTAACTTAATCTGCGTTTCTTTATTTTAAAAAATTCTTACTAACAAACTATATGTATATATCTCATAATTCTCTTTTTTTCTATCTACCTCTCCTAGCAAGGCTTCTCCCTTATGGACTCCGGTCATTCTCATTTGCTCTTTATTTATTGCTTTTCATTTGTCTCTCATCATGAT
Organism: Begonia fuchsioides; assembly: GCA_003255005.1. Classification (NCBI taxonomy): domain Eukaryota; kingdom Viridiplantae; phylum Streptophyta; class Magnoliopsida; order Cucurbitales; family Begoniaceae; genus Begonia; species Begonia fuchsioides. The sequence goes on from QAOC01014055.1 coordinate 485,669, forward strand.
AAAGAAACCGAAGAATGTGTTATTCACTTCCTCTTCGATTGACATTGATCGTGAAAGGAGGTTGGGCCAAATAAAAGAGAAAATGGAGACTCATGTGCGAAAAGCAAGTTCATTTAACTCGAAAAGGTGCACCTGAGCAGCGCATTCTCGATTCTTTCTAGAGCTTGTCGTTCTTTCTTCTTCTGCTCTTGCAACTTAGTCCATCTTTCTTTTATACTCATCACAATCTCTTGAAATTTAAAGAGCATCTTGGGATTCTTTATTCTTGCGACATTCATCTCCAATGACAGTGAGAGGAGATGACTGTCACAAGGAGTAAGAATCTCAAAATGAAATCAAACAGAAAGCACGGTTTTCCGTCGCCATAGCTCAAAAGGTTAAAAGTGAGAAAGAAAGAAACATAAAATTCGAGCAGTGCTGCTCTCTCTGGTGTTGGTGCGATTAAAAAATCTCGGGCTAAGGTCGTGCAAATTGCAGAGGCAATGCAGAGAATTGCCGCAACGATAAAGAAACCCAAGATGCTCTCGGCATTTCGAGAGGCTGAGTTGCAAGAGCAGAGGAAGAAACAAAGACAATTTCTTGAAAAAAAATGGAGATGTGACTTTCATATCGAATGAAGTTCAAAATTTTCTTGATTTACAATAGAACGGCTTCTGTCTTCCGTCGCCAGAGTTTAAAAAGTAAAATGTGGGAGGGAAAGAAAATATTTCAACGGTGCTGCTTGATCTGGTGCTGGTGCAATGCTATATGAAAGTCACAAGACACGTACCGACACGCACCATCTTTAATCTTCCTCGTCGCTGGTGGAAATTTGGAACATGGGCAACCAGAGAGGATGGCCGAAAAGTCATTCTAGTTCCTGCACGGCCTCGTGATCTGTGTGGAACCCAGCAGTGTTCTCCATTTTTTCAAGGATTTGTCTTTGGTTCTTTCTCTCTTCTTGTAACTCAGCCTCTTGAAATGTTGAGCGCACCGTGAGTACCTCCATCGTCGCAGCAATCTTCTGCATTGCCTTTGCAATTTGCACAACCGTGGCCCGAGATTTTTTTATTGCAAGATCACGAGGCCATCCTCTCTGGTTCTAGTTTATGCACGGCCTCGTGATCTTGCAATAAAAAAATCTCAGGCCACGACTGTGCAAATTGCAAAGGCAATGTAGAAGATTGTCGCGACGATGGAGGAACTCACGGTGCGCTCACCATTTCAAGAGGCTGAGTTACAAGAAGAGAGGAAGAACCAAAGACAAATCCTTGAAAAAATGGAGAACACTGCTGGGTTCCACACAGATCACGAGGCCGTGCAGGAACTAGAATGACTTTTCGGCCATCCTCTCTGGTTGCCCATGTTCCAAATTTCCACCAGCGACGAGGAAGATTAAAGATGGTGCGTGTCGGTACGTGTCTTGTGACTTTCATATAGCATTGCACCAGCACCAGATCAAGCAGCACCGTTGAAATATTTTCTTTCCCTCCCACATTTTACTTTTTAAACTCTGGCGACGGAAGACAGAAGCCGTTCTATTGTAAATCAAGAAAATTTTGAACTTCATTCGATATGAAAGTCACATCTCCATTTTTTTTCAAGAAATTGTCTTTGTTTCTTCCTCTGCTCTTGCAACTCAGCCTCTCGAAATGCCGAGAGCATCTTGGGTTTCTTCATCGTTGCGGCAATTCTCTGCATTGCCTCTGCAATTCGCACGACCTTAGCCCGAGATTTCTTAATCGCACCAACACCAGAGAGAGCAGCACTGCTCGAATTTTTTCTTTATTTCTCATAAAGTTAAATTCATAATTTTGTTACATTTAATAATTTGAAATGATTATAACAAAAATATCAATATTAAATATTTTAATTACTTGGATAGGATTCAATTCAAATCAAATAAAATCCCTAAATCCCTGTATTTACCTGCGGTAGTATACCGGAAGTTCGTGTGCCGGGTCCATAAATTTACCGGCGCCGGCGCCATTAAAACACCATCCATGATCGATCGATCCTTCCTTGAGATAAAGTGGTACGCGGACGAGGACAAATATCGCCGAACACCTTCCTTGCATTCTCGTTCCTATCCCACCACCCTCTTCGCATGCACAATCCTCTTGTCGAGGTCGCTCGCCGGCATAATGGGGTACCACTGCGAATACCAGTCGAAAACAACTGCGCAGGGTATATGGCGAAGATCGAGATTGAAACTGGGTTCCGCCGTCGGAGGAGGGATGAGAAGAGGAGGGGTGGGAGCTCGTCGGTTCGGAGATGATACCTGAAAAGGAAGTGAGCTCCGACGGAGGAAAGGCAACGTTGAAGTCTGGCTTTTCTGCCACCGATCCCAGACTGGATCGAATGGATAACACACATATATATATAGGCTGATTAAAATCTGTGATGTTTGATTCGGTTGTTGGAGAGATCACACAAACATAGGCAAAGCTGTTAGCTTTGCTTGGTTGAGAATTGAGAGATACGTTCTACGGTTTAGATCACTTGGAGCAGAGCTAATCTCACTCCCATTTGTTTTCCCCGGTTTTTCATCAGTTTAACCATCCCGGCCTTTTGAGATATTTGGCGCCATATTTCGTTACCTGTCCCTTCCTCTTCTTCATACTCCAAGTATCGTTTAACCTGTGATCGTATCGAACCGTGGGTAACTTTCGAATTCAGTTCAAATTCGGTGTTGATTGAGGTTACTAACCTGATCCATCTCCTTTTGATATTCGAGAGTTCTCTGCGTTGGAATGGCAGAAAGCGTCGAAGTTATGAATCCGGAGAGTTCTCTGCGTTGGAATGGCGGAAAGCGTCGAAGTTAAGAATCCGGGCTTTGCGGCGGACTCGGAATCGACGAATATTCGAGAGTTCTCCACCATGTACTGGCAGGAGCTTGGCCGGGGCGAGCATTGTAGTACTGCTCGATGACGCCGAAAGCAAAATAAAATCATGGGTCCAACGCCGGAGAAGGAGAAGCAGAAGCCAGATCGGGAGTTCCGGCGTGTGTCGAGCCATATTTAGCCATGCAAGAATATTTGTACGAGTTCATAACGGCTGACACCTCAATGCAACCCATGTCGTTGTTTTCCTCTCATTTACCATGCCTGTGGAACTCGATTCCACCCGGCTCGCGCTTTTTGAGACGTCGGCCAATGATACCTCGATGATCGGCTTTTCTTATAAATGCAGAGTTGTCGGTTCAAGAAATTTGCCATGAAAATTTATTATTTAAGAAATTGCTACAAATGTGGGTAAGAAAACCAAAATCCCAGCCAAGAAAAGAATCTCAAGCAATGCAAAATGAAAGTAATGTGCATGAAAAACATGTGAAAAAATCAGACCACTTGGTAGTTTTCGGTGACCAGCTGTGTTCGCTGAGAAACAACCTGCGAAAAATCAAAAACCAAACAAAATGCATAAAAAAAACATCATAAATTGTTGGCAGATGTGAGTATATTAGTGATGGAAAACATAATTTATGATCCATTTTCGAAAGAAGTAATATCATACAATTGAACTTGAAATCAACAACCGCTGAGATAAAAAAAAAAAAGAAGGGGAAACTTGATCGGATATATCTCATGAATCTATCCCGGTTTTCCAATCAGCTATCGCTATGATTTGTTAGTCTATAGTTCTTGATTCAAATTCTCAACTCTATTGTTTAATCTGTTTCCATCCTCTTTCATAGAGAGAGAAAAACACAATTATAGTGTCAAATTCTTTTCTATTATCAGTAATGGCAGTTCTGTTAACTTCATAGATATAAAGTTTCATGAACTGTGGCAGCAATCAGCAAGCAACCTCGTGTCGCAAAGACAAAATCAAGTTACTGAAATTCCAGAAAAAGCATCAAAGAATCTAACGTGGATGAAAATCGAGCATAAATCTAAAGGTCACAATAACTACACTAAAATATTACGTCATCCATATCTGCAAAAGGATAATCAGAGCCACAAAGGGATAGCTAACCTTAAGGTCACTAAAAGTATTAGTGGCGGAGAACCTCAAAGACATAAAAATGCAGATGAATCAGCCAGGGGTACAACAAATTCCATCGATCCACTGCGACGAATTCAGTAATCCAAACCCATTAAACTATTATCGTGTAAGCAACCAACCCAAGTTTAGAAAATGGACCAAAAAAGCTAACAAACCTGCGATTTGAATTATCAATCAGAACTATGGACCACTCCAAGATGGAATTCCTAGAGTCGTACCTGGCAGAGAGAACAAGTATAGAGTTAAATTAAAATAAAAACAGAAAGGAATGGCAACAAGTTAACAGAAAAAAAAAAAAAGAGTTGAAGAAGAAACAAAACATTTTAATTGGAAGCAAATGGAAAAGAAGTGTTTAGTTCGACCATAACTAATTTCCTGTTGGTATTTGAATTCTCCCTGCCATGGTTTCAAATCATGATAGGATAGTTTTTAACTTCAGTTTTAAATGCATGTCATGAGATTATTGCCCTTCAATCAACATACACCTTTGGATGTGTGGTATGAACAAGATCTAACTTTGCACAAGGAAAATATTCCTGTTAAAGAAAAATAGACTTTCTTTTACAGTAAGTGCTCTTAACTAGCAAAAATTTCGTTCAAGACATGATGTTCTTTTTCAAAAAATGAAATCAATCTGTTATATTGCAACATTTTAGAATGTAGGATTCGTGTTCAGCACAAATCATCAAAAACTGCAAAACTTCAAAAACCACAGAAAGAAAAACCAACTGCATTAATAATTTAATACCAAGCATGAATTTAGGCACACTGAAAAACACAAGACATTAATTGCTACAAGAACCATTAAAAGTTAAAGCTTTAAGCTTAAAAGGCAATACGAAACAGAATCTTTTGACTTGATGGAACTCTTACCTCCAGTCACCATCAATCTGCCTAACACTAGGCGCCTCACGAGGTGCTGGGAGAGGTACAAAAATAACAACATTTCGCAGATCAAACATTGATGAAGCTTCATACTCAACACTGACGAATGTTTCATTTCCAAAAACAGAAGGCCAACAGTTGACTGCATTACAATAGAATCACATAAGAGAGCTATATTAATCATAAAATCTACATAAAGATCATAAACATCAAGATTTAACCCACTTGTCAAAGGCACCATTGATTCATCATTACTTTTCATTCTCCACTTCAAGAGGCCAACCCCTGATGCATCGGCAGCTTGGCTGGTTGGAAATGGTCTGTTAGAGTCCTTCAGGCCAAGAATATTTTCAATCTGAGAGTTTGGCAACAGTTAGATAAATATGCCATGAAAGATCTTCTCAAGGTTGCAATAACAAATCTTCTCTATTGCAATTATTATCTAAGGTATCCCCGCCTCATGAATCTCAAGAACTGCTCTACTTAAGTTCCTAAGCAATCAATTTTATAATTGTCAAATTTTTAAACTTCAATCTCTTGTCAGCCAATGGAAATAATGGAGAAGAAAGTCACTATATGAGATCAATACCTGGACTTGAATTTGTCCATCTTCTTGGTTAACAATTTGGAGAGACAGTGAACCCTGAACATCAAAGTTACTAACTCCTCCATCTCGTTTAAGTGACACATTGAGCTTCTCCTCGACAGTCAAAAGTGACAGGATCCGTTGGTGGTGGAACATAAGACTTTAAAGGGCCGACTTTGGGTTGAACGTCTTCAACAATTACTTCACCTTCTGCTTTCAATGATTCCAAAAATTGATTTGTCCTTTGAGATTTACCCAATTGCATACCAAGACCTTTTGGTGGAGCAGTGGCAGATGAAGGCGCCCGACCTGCTAAAAAAATTATACAGCAAATGAATTATCCCAGGTTGAAAGATAACAATTGATGTAGGACAAGCATAAAAAATTCTACAAAAGAAGGTTTTCTAGGGTCATACACACTATAAGCAAATGAAACAAAAAAAAAATCATATACTAGAGAACAAAACTTAAACTAGTATGTGACACTAATGTAGAAACCTTTTGACTTGGTGCGGGAGGTTTCCATATCTATGGTAGAGCTCGTTCCAAAACCAGAAACATTTCCATAGCCACCTCCATTATTAGAAATGCGCATATCACTAAAACTACTCTCAAGTCTTCCTGAGGCCAATGACTGTAAAGACATAAAACCTCCTTTATCGCTTCTGCCTTTTTCAATCTGCAATAAACATAGAAATGTTTTTTAAATAAATCATCCAAATAGAATATATCTCGCAATAGATAAATGAAAAAATAGAAATGGCAGTGATGAGATACAATACCTTGCTTTTGTCAATTTCACTTGCTTTTCGCTTCATAACATCCTTAGTTTCATTAATCTTGCTCTGCATTACAAGCTTGTGCAACTTCTCTTCATGACTCTCCATCTCACAGTATTGTTTCACCTGAGCAACAGTCACATTTTCCTTGTGTCCAAGAGAAATCACTTCGTCAAGAGCAAAAATCAGCTCAAAAGCTGTCTTGCAAATACCCTCTTCGTCTAGAGAGATGGAATACTCTGGTACCTAATAATACTTAAGGATAATTCGGTTTAAAATATTTGACCACATCTATTTATTAAATGGATAGTGTAGCTACGGGTCCTTGGATAACTAACAAAGATGTATTAGATTTTAATAGCATTTTTCTGAGTGAAACTTTTCTGCCTCCTAAGAAAAATCCTAAATAAAATCAAAACAAGTAATATACCAATAAAAAACAATCCCATAAAGTAAATAATGAGAAAAAAAATTAAAGAGCAGCATTGAAAAACAATAAATCATCCAAAAGACGAGAAAAAGGATACTAGCTTTGATAGCAGCCTCAGAGTTTCTAAATCTTCAAGTATGTTGCTTTGCTTGTTTGTCACAAGAAGCAAGTACAAAGCCTCTATTGGTTGGTAAACATAGCGTACATTTTCTGTTTCAATATAAGTATGTTGTTATCCAGTTCCCACCAGTTTTGGACAAGCAGTGAGAAGACCTTCAATTCTTATACAAGACATTTCCACAAACTGCCTGGAAACAAGAACTGCAAGCATGGAAACAAATTAACAACGTTTCCTTAACCCTTCAACAAGTCAGAAGTACAAAACGTTTCCATATTAATTTTGCAAACAATATTAAGGTGTTTTTAGAGTAGACGATGATGGAAAGGAATAAATTTCAGGCACTGAATAAACACTTTATATAATTCATGTCTGTATTTTATACTAGTCTCACATACACCTTGTTAGTCTTATATAGTTGGCAAGTAAAACAGTCCATCTAAAAATTACAAAACGGGTGGAATGTACTAATAAAAAAAATACTGACAATTGATACGTAATAAGGCATATATGATAGGGCTGCTTAGTTTAAAGGTATATGATGCGCACACTAAATTGAAAACAATAGAGGAATTACAAGGTGCACAGACTGTCCGACTCTCCCAACTTACATCTTTCACTTAGATTTTTCATTATCCTACTACAATCCCTTCTTACACCTTCTTACATTGAAAAATCTCCACATAATGTACTCATAGTTTTCTCGTCGTAATAAAAGAATTTTTTCATCAGTTTTCTCGCGGTAATAAAAGCATTTTTTTTCAGCAGAGAAGATGGATAAGGTAATATCCCATACCTTTTCCTGACTTGCTGATAATAGAAGCAACAAGAACAACCTGCGCAAAAAATAAGAAAATGAGAACAGACAGATGAATGAACAAAAGAAATAGGCACTTTCTACATCATTGGGAAACAAAAATAATAATAATAATAATAATAACAATTGCAAATGGACACAGGTATTCGAACTAACACCCAAAAACGTATTTCAAAAAGCCTGCAAATCAAAACAAAAAACTGAGGTAAAACATAATTAAAAAGAATAGGCCTTCTACCATCTTGATTATATGTTGCAAAGACAACAATTCTAAAGCCGCAGCACAGAAGCCAATTCAGCCCCTGCAATATTAAAAAAAGTCAGATTCATAATATTTCGAAGGAGAAAAAGTAGCACAACTTTAGCTCAGATCGATCGAATGATGGAAATTGGCCGCTCTATAAAACTAAGACAAATATTCCATTGATAAAGTTGTAATCCAGTTATACTAACAGAAATCCCACCAAACATTAGTGATGAGAAAATTCCAATTTAAAACAAAAATCTAATGCACAGAAAACTCCAAATCAGATCAACTGCTAAGTCATTCGCCATCCTAAATGGAAATGTCATCTTATACGTAATCTCAGATGGGCATTTATCAGCCAATGCAGTCTTCATAGATCCTTAAATTTCATCAAACCCATACGAAAACATCAATGCCCTTACAGAAACCAGATCCCTGACACAACAGAATCGACTTGTACGGTCGCCGAGAAAATGCAACACTCCCATCAAAAAATAAACAGCAACCTAAATAATTATGGATCCGCCCATTTCCAATCCACACAAAAAAATACCGAAATCTGGATCGTAAAAATCAAACTTACTTGGATCTACCACTCCTCGAACCAGTCCTTCGCATCTGAAGCAAAGCAGCAAACCAAGGAAGAGAAAATGGTGGTTTAATTTTAATCCTAGATCTCCGTTGAATCCCCTTATTTCCATTGGGTCTTACGACGTTACCCCTCTTTTCAACAAAAAAATATTTAATTAAATTAATAAATAAGTTTTAACTATCATAATATTTGAGGTTAAACCCATTTCAAACCTTGTCTTTTAGATAATTTAATAAAACGAACCATGGCCGCCCCCCCTTAGGACTAAGGCCGTCGTTGTAGCCCGCACGAGCTTAAGTCAGTGGTCAAGTTGTGGTAGATTTAGTACAAGGTCTACGGTTCGAAGCCTGCGCTGCCACAGCGTGAGAGTTTAATCCTCCAATATTGAGGTTGCTCTTTGTGGTATCAGGCACGGACCTCCCATCTCTAAGCCACTGAGTCACTGTGATTTAACCCCCTCACAAATTGTCGGGCCGGAGTGTAGAACCGTGAGGCGAGAGATTTCGCCTTTTGTACAAGGCCGTCGTTGTCTGACGTCACGCCATGCGCTAGAAATTTACTCGCAGATCGATGAAGGTACTGGTCATTTTGTTCGTTTTAAATGGCCCCACTAAACCTCTCTAATTTTTTATTATTAAATTGCAAAAAAGAAAATTATTAATAATTGTGGATCTTTCAATTGGCTCAAATAATTATGGTATATTTCTGTTATTCATGAATAATAGGTTGAAAAATTGATAAATTTTAAATTATTGAGTTTCAATAATATGGCGGCATCTCTCCATGAATAATGATACGAGTACACAAGACTAAATATTAATTGATTTTGTGACAAATATATATTTTTATTATAGTAGGGCCAGACACAGGTTAGTTGAGTTCGATTCCACTTCAGTTTTAAATCACAAATTTTGAGCTGAAAACCGAGTCAGAGCGAATTAGAGTACACGGTTTGGTCACTAATTTCTTTTTTTTTTTTAACCCAAAGTTTGTTTCACTGTTTTAACACCCATAACCGTGACCGTGATCGAATTGGGAACAATGGTTTGGAAAAAAATAATAATGATATAAGCCGAACATCTCGTTTTTTCTTTCAAGACGACGAGTAAGACGACGAGTAAGACTCGTGAAAAAAGTACCATGATCAATATTAACACTAATAGCAAAACGTTGAGCTACCCTTGTTGAATTTTTCACATGAATTTCCTACTTACTCACATCTTGGCTACTTTTGAACTCGTTTGAATAATTACTCTAAATTTTGTATTTTATTACAAAATATTTGCCGAGTTAAAAGTCAACATCCAACTTCCTATTCTTACTTAAATAAAGATAGGAATACCTTTATTTTCTCAATAAATGTTGGGTACGTCTCTAATTTAAGATAATGTTGACATCGTCACGCCATGAAATATTAAAAAATAAATAAACCTTAATCTATGCATACGTGCGACGAAATAAAAATTGAATTATGTTAATTAATAAAAACAAATAATAACTTATTAGATGTTTACGAGTTTCAATTTGTTGCAGGATCACGACTTTGTAAAGCCTCGCTCGTTTGTCAATATTTTTTTGTTGATAATTCAAGCGCGGGCGACGATCGTCCAGCCAGTCTGGAACGTTTTTTGCCCGTTTCAAATTTAGGGACTCGGATGGTTGTTAAATAATGAGAGTTATGGTTTGTTTGATTGTTTAATTAAATTGAAGTTAGTTGATTATCATATATTTTATTATTATTTTTTATAATTGTTTTTTTATTTGGTTTAATATTTAAAAAAATAGGAAAATGAAAAAGAAAAGCTGGAGAAAACAATTTCCAGAAAAAATAAAATAAAATATGGTGACGTTCTTCTTCGTCACCTAGGAGAAATTACAGACATGGCTATGGAGCAAGTCGAGCAAGAAGGCTGATAGCTGTTCTGTCGTTCTCCGACGAGAGTCGCGATCCTCCGTCTCCTCCGCTCTAAATCAGGGCCTTCTTCGTCCATTGCCAGTAAATCAACGACGATCATCGCCGTTTCCGGCGGCCTCTCTATGGCCGAACGTCCTTCCAGCATTTTCACCACATTCGCCATTGATGGCCGAAGCCGAGCTCTCTCCTGTATGCACCACAGAGCTACGTAAACCAGTCTCTTCACTTCTTTCTCATCGATTCTTTCTCTATCTAACAGTCTCTGATCTACAATTTCCATCAGTTTCCCTTGCTGCATTTTCTCGACCACGATTTTCGGAAAATACTCCCATTTTCCGTCGGAGTTGTTCTCCTCCTTTCCGGCGAAGCAGATGTTTCTCCGGCCGCCGATCATCTCCAGAAGGACCATTCCGTAGCTGTAGATATCCGATTTCTCCGAGATTCCTTGCTGTAAGAGCCACTCCGGCGCTAAATAGCCTCTCGTCCCTCTCATTGACGTCACTACTCGGCTTTGGTCTTTTCCGATGAGCTTCGATAGCCCGAAATCCGATACGATTGCCCGGAGATTCTCGTCGAGAAGTATATTTTCCGGCTTCACGTCCAAGTGCAGGATCCTGGATCGGCAATCGTGGTGAAGATATGCAAGCGCCTTGGCGACGTCCATGGCGACTCTGCATCTCAAATCCCAAGATAAACATCCTCCGGCTCGCCGGCTCTCAGTATTTTTCGTCTTCTCCGGGAAAATCCAGCGATTTAACGATCCATTCGGGATGTAATCGTAGACGAGAAACCTAGGGCCGGAATTATTATTCAGGCAGTAACCGATTAGGCGGAGGAGATTCACATGCTGAACGCTAGCAATGGCGGCGACTTCTGATCGGAACACCTTCTCTCCGTTCCCCTCTGCTTCGATTCGTTTCACGGCCACGGAGGTTCCGTCGCTCAGAATTCCTTTGAAGACTGAACCGGAAGCTCCTCTTCCGATCAACGCCGTGAAATCATCCGTCGCCTGCACAAGCTCACTGAACCTAAACTTCGTCGGAACTCCGGCGACTTTCCGGAGAAAACTGTACTCGATCCGAAGCTCTCGTCCTTCGGAAACAAGTTTCGATTCCAAAATCATACTTCTCCGATGGTAATGTCTTCTAATCGCAACGTAAACGAAAATCGCAGCAATCAGTGCGACGGCGATTCCGCATACGAGGAAGAAAGGCTCTGAGAGTTTGAGAAGGACCCGAGCGACGACGATAAAGACAACGAGGAAGACGACAGCTGATAAAGCTACAATGGTAGCTTTCTTATCCTCCATTAAAGTCGTCTTCTTCCCCTCTCTTAACTACACAGAACCAGAGATTCTGGGTTTCGACGATCCATTAACGAAGATTTCATCTTTCCCGTTCAATTTTCGGGCTTCAGAAGGGGGTTTCCATCAATTTTTTGCGTTCAGACAAGAAATATCAGTTCGAATCTGGAAATCACGGATCCATAACGTTGACTGAGCTTCTTCGTTTCCGTGTTTCACTTCCAAATAAACGTTGTTTTATCGTAAATGATTTTTCACACGCAAGACCGAGTCTCGTCAACTTCAACCTAACAATGTTTGATTGATTAAATGTAAATTTACCCAAAATTATGAGCTTATAGCAACTTGCAAGGGATTAATCAGTCAATTTGATTAATATTTTTCCTCAATTTAATGAATTTTTTTGTTTTTTAGAAGTATTTGAAAAAATAATTAATTTTCTTCTACATTTTCGTTCATTTATCTGCAAATTGATCATATTGACTGACATTATTATGATTAATGGATATAATAATTGCATGTATTTATTAAATTTATGATAAATTTTAAAGTATTCAAATTTTCTTGCCATAAATTCATCAATAATCATGAACTAAATTTATATTATATATTTTTTAAATTTGATAAAGTACATTTTAGATCACATGGTATGAAAGTTATTTTTGAGCAAATTAAATCTGGATGTACCCACTGCAATTTAATTGTAATATACTAATATTTTTTTAATTTCAAAATTATTGTAGGAAGTGAAATTGTATTAATCACGTTATAAATGTTTGTTCAACTGATATTTCAACTTTTAGTTTATCAATTAATACATTATAATTTAAACAATTATAAATAAATAACCATCGTTCAAATTTAAATTACTCACGTCTCTTCTAACAATTTAATTTTGATTTTTGTTTGTATACCCTAACATTCTCGATTGAAAATAGGAGTGGGCAGCCCGAACTAACCCGAAAATCCAAATCAGCCGAAACGGTTTGGGTCGGGTTTAGGTCAGACTTTAGTTCAAATAATCAGTTTTGGGTCAGGTTCAGTTGTGATTATTTTGGTTCGATTTAGTTTTCGGTTTTTGTTTGAAAACCCAAACCAAACCGAAAAACTCGATGGCTATTTTGGCAGTCGACACTTTGTTGTAGCGTTCAACACTTTTATGTGTCGGTCGACACTTTTGAATCTTCTGTTGTATAGCGAGGTCGACTCTTACGTCTGGCGGTCGACACTTTGGAATTCGGTCGACCATTGTTTGTTGTCGACCATTGTATAATCTTCTGTTTCACCAAGCGGTCGACACCTTATATTTGCAGTCGACACTTTGCACATCTACCATGACGAATCGTTACAAACTTACAAGAGTTACAATGTATTTACATTTGTAATTTTTTTTAATTTTATATGTGAACCAAACGTTTGGTTTGGGTTTAGGTCGAGATTTTTTTTTTCTATTTGGGTCGAATTTTTGGGTCTCCTTTTAACCCAAAACTCATTCGGGTTGGGCTGCCCATGTGAGAACCCGACCCAACTTAAACCGTGCCCACCTCTAATTGAAACGATCAAAATCAGGGAAGTAGAGTGAAAAAATTCGAATTAAATTATTTACTCTTAAGTTGGAGAAATTAATTAAAACTATACATTCATATTTTTAAGTTATCAACTTTATAAAATTAAAATTTTTAGATATTATTTAAAAAATATTAATATTTTAAAGTATTAATTGAATTTATTAAAAATTTTGAAAGGTAAGTAAATAACACTAATTATATTTTGGAAATAAGGAGCTGGATGAGATACGTGGCACAAGCTAATTGGACACAGAAATGAATAAAGAACCAAACCTTTCGAAGCTGCCCTAAAATTAGAACCAAACCTTTCTTCTTCGTCTTCTCTCCGTGCTTTTACTACAAAGCCGACTGTCGATGGGGACCGTAGGAAACGGCGGCGCTGCAGGCCGAAGTGGCAGTGGAACTGGAGGCAGCGTTGTGGACAAAGACCTCGATTTCGCTCAGTACTTTTGCACCTATGCCTTTTTGTATCATCAGAAGGAGATGCTCTCTGATAGAGTTCGCATGGATGCTTATTACAACGCCATTTTAAAGAACAAACATCACTTTTCTGGGAAGGTATGCAAATATAAATCTCTCTGGATTTCCTTTATTTGGAAGCGTGAAGGAATTTGAGAATGAGAAGGATGATTTTAGGATGATTTTGTTAGCTTTCGAGGTAGTAAATTTGGAAGGATAAACTGGAGTATATTATGGAAAGCTCGTTTCTTTTTCTTGCTATTATTGTAGTTCTTCCTGATATGTTTCTTTTATAGTCTAAATTTGCTTGCGGTTAACTAAAAGAAGAATTATATTTGTTTGAGGGCAGTGAGGGCAGTATGATTCAATGTGAATGGCATTGTCAAGGTGTCTTTAGTTCTGTTTCACGCTCGACACAAAGATGGCCACTGTATTATGTAGTTGATTTATGAAATTGGCATTTCTCTGAGGTGTTCGAATCTAATACCTTGGTGCAAGTTATATGTGGTGTGCTCTCCAGGTGGGAAAACCACCTTCCTATTTTGATTAAGTAAATAATTTAATAGCACAATGGATAAGTCAACGAGATTAATAGAAGTGTGCTTTAAGCTAGTTCTATTACCTAAGAATATATAGAAAGAGTGAGTAGGACATCTTAGTGGAAGCAGTACAATGCTCTGAATTGTTCTTCAAAATATATAAGTTGATTTCTTAACTTTTGTTTGTTGCTATCTGCGAGTGCTGGTTTAAAACTTTTATGATTATTTTCTGTGTGGAGGTCGTGTTAGATGTTGGAACTGGGAGCGGGATCCTAGCAATTTGGTCAGCACAAGCTGGTGCAAGGAAAGTATACGCAGTGGAAGCTACTAAAATGTCGGAGCATGCACGCGCTCTTGTGAAAGCAAACAACCTTCAAGACATTGTTGATGTAATTGAGGGTTCTGTAGAGGATATTACCCTTCCAGAGAAAGGTTCTGTTATATACGTTCTATTAATTTCTTACTATCCTATTTGCAAGACACTAATGACACAGCAGTATGTTGCATCTAATAGTGATGCTACTCTACCTCGACTAATAGTAATATCTTGGAAATATGTATTTGTGAATTGTTGCAGACTACCTGAGTTCTAACTATAATCTTGTCGTTGGTTGATCATCAGTTGATGTGATTATCTCAGAGTGGATGGGATATTTTCTGCTGCGTGAATCTATGTTTGATTCTGTGATTTCTGCTCGTGATCGCTGGCTCAAGCCTACCGGAGTTATGTAAGTATTATAAATTCTTGTTGATTAGTTGCTCTCTTGTTTTCCTCGAGTTGGTGCTTTGCGCTACTAAACTTGCATATGTTGCTCTTTTTATCTGATGAATTTTCCTTATTCCACGTGTCAAAGTAACTTGAAAATAAATACTTGAAAATGTTTGTTCATGAATGAATGAGACAAATCCACTCAAATCAATATAAATTATGGGTTTTGGAGAGGAATCTCTGGGTGTCCAAGAACAACATTGGTGGATTCAAGTCGGTGACTTTAACGCCTGTGACTTAGTACCAATTATTTTGGGTAGTTCAAACATTGCAAGTTACAAACAATGCACATACTTACATTCACATTCTTATACATACTTTTTCTTTGATTATCGGCATTACAGTTGTGCAGAAATAGCTTGAATATTGTTTGTCTGTCCAAATTTATTTTTGGCCTTTTGTCTTTTCTTTTCCTGTGTTATGTCCAATTATTTCTAATTCAAACAATTATTTTATCAGGTATCCAAGTCATGCACGCATGTGGATCGCACCTATTAGGTCTGGAATGGTAGAGCAAAAAATGATAGATTATAAAGAAGCAATGGATGATTGGCATAACTTTCTGGGCGAAACAAAATCCTCTTATGGTGTTGACATGAGTGTTTTATCAAAACCATTCTCTGAAGAGCAGAAGAAATATTATCTCCAGGTTAGATCCAGTATATTCCTTTTCCTAATTCTTTAGACATTGCGCAAACTACTTACTGTGGCTAAAGTTATTTTTCCACTTAAAACTTTCTTTTTTTAGACATCATTGTGGAACAACCTTCATCCACAACAAGTTATAGGGACAGCATCTATTGTCAAGGAGCTGGATTGCTTGACCACTACTGTGAGTGACATTCTTGAAGTGAAATCACATTTTTCGTCATCAATTACAGTGGAGAATACAAGGTTCTGTGGATATGGTGGATGGTTTGATGTCCATTTTCGAGTAAGTTTTGCCAGAGATGGTATTTTTACCTTATGGGTTCAAAAGCTTGTTTGAATTTTTGATTAATTTCATGTCGGGTTTAAGGATAAGCTCTAGGGCTCCAATTCTAGAGTATAAAAAACAAAGAGCTTATTTTCTTCATTTTGTCATCATTCATATGTTTTCATCTAGATTGTAAATTTTCGATATGGTTATTCCAGGGAAGAAATGAGGACCCTGCTCAGCAGGAGATTGAGTTGACCACTGCTCCTAGTGAAGAGAATGTCACGCACTGGGGTCAACAGGTCTGTCTCAATTAAACAATACGTCTCAATCAAAAAATGCTGTTCGTTAGTCATTGGAAAATATTTTATGTGGGCGAAATAGTTGAGTTTGGATGTCTCTGGAAAAATTGGAAACTAAAGGAGCAGTCACTTATTAATCTTTGTATAACAGATCTGATTGTTGAATTTTGTTTGCTGTGGGAATTCGAATGTATAATTGACTTGTATCTTATTTTGTTTGGTGACTTTTTTCCTTGCACATTATAGATTTTCCTTGTGCAACCACCTGCTCATGTTAGTAACGGGACGAGTTTGAATGTTTCTTTCTTGATGACTCGATCCAAAGAAAATCATCGCCTGATGGAGGTTGAGTTTGGTTGCGAGATCAAAAACTCTTCTGACAAGCCACGTCACCCAATGCGGAACAAGTTTTACATAGAGTGAGAATGAAGGAAGGTCACAAAAATTCCAAGTGTTTGGCATTTTCCAAGGTATCATTTCTAAAACTTAAGTTTATTTTATGTAATTTAAAAAGTTCCAAATCTGCCTAGAACTGTTCTGCTTGCACATTGGCCTTATGGTGATTTGTCTTCTGCTGCTCATCTCTTCAGTTTAAAATATTAAATCATATTCACATGCAAGTGAATTTGACAATGATAGACACAGTAAAACAAAAACATATACATACTAGTGCTACTGAAGATTATATTTGTTTGCAGTTTTGCAAGACTGCAGCGTTTAATTATTTGACTTTTACCATGTATGGTAAAAATGTTGTACAATGGCGTGCGTAGCTGCCTCTTACGGACCTAAATCCTTAAAATGTTTTTGTCAAGAAACATTATTCTCGTCCGATCTAATTATTTATTGTTATTTTTTATTATTATTTAATTTTATTTGATGGTTAGTTTAGCCTTTTTTATAGCCTTTTTTATATTCAATTAAGTTAAGAAAATCTATTTAACGGATGTTAATCTTAATTAATAAGACATCAATAAATAAATCAAGTATTTTTTAGTTAATTTTTTCTCATTCTATTTCTCTCAATTGCTCTCTTAATGAAAAAAAAAAGGTTATTCGTTTCACGGATAAATCTCCTGACGAGGATTCAAAGACTCCTTATCTCACAAATGTTATTTTCATGCAGCTTCGGTTTGAGATTATCTGGCCAATGAAAGCTGGGTTGTGATACTTTTGTATTTGACGAGATTCAGAGATGTTTTTGGTTGCTTGAATTTTGAAGCCACTCCTATTTATTTTATATGGCATTTTGCTGGACAAGTGCTGTGCTTCTTCGCCCTGGTATGTTTCAAATGTAATTTCACAGCAGCAAAAAAAGTTGCTTCTTTTGCTTTGCCGAATTTTCTACTGCGTCGGCAAGCGTAATTCTTTGTTGTTGCTTCCCGACCATTTGTTCCATTATCGACTTTTTTTCTATTTGAGATGCAATTGCTTTTTCGTACTTGAATATAGGCGTTGATTTTTCAGTGGACATACCGACGTCGTTTAATTGAAACTGAAGTAATCTTAAGATTAATTTTTTTTATTATACATGTTGATATGTCAAATATTTTTTATTTTTTAGATTAATTATGAATATAAAAAGATAATTCGAAATTATTCTTAAAATGGTTAGGTCTCTTGTAATAATAATTAATTGCTATTATAATTCAAAATCATGCTCTATTTACTTTGTAATCTCATACCCTAACATGAAAAAAATTGATTAATTTACTATATATAATTAATTACATGTAATTTGTAAATACTTAATTGTGCAAATCAATATTCATCACCCAAATTGAACTATCATTTTCTGAATATTTGATTGGCCAGATGTTAGCGTTTCAAAAAAATACTATTTTTATTATTAAATTTTTTAATTGTTAATGATAATTAATTTAATTAAAAAAAATTAAATCTTTTCCAAAATAAGCTTTGAATCGTGACCAAAGCTCAGGATTTAATATATAACTATTTTTGTTCTTGCCTACTTAGATCCAAAATCAACATTTATTTCTTTTTCAGGATTTAAAATAATAATTAAAATATTTAGAACGACATTTATTTTAACGCTAAAAATAAAATAAAATAGTTATTATTATCATTCGATGAAAAAATAAATAAATAAGTGTTGAAGACAAATAAGTAAAACTTTGTTTATTTCTTTTTCTAGTGATAAAATACATTAATTCAAATTTCTATTTTTTCTGAATTATTTATTATTTTAAAGGATGAACCAAAAAATGGATAACGAAGAGGTGCATTGTACACCCTTGCGTACGATAAGGAATAGCAGTTAACTTACCACCTCCACAAGCTATTCTAGGATTTTAATAATAATAAAAATAAAATAAATTAAAAAGCTAATCTTGGGCCGATGGCAACTTGATAATGTGAAGTTATACCATTATATTGTTAGTTGGTTTCTCTTAAGAATTTGAGAAAATGATAATAATGATCATCAACAGCAGCAAAAAAGAGTTCCTTTTGGCTTGCCAAATCTCTCTGGTCTCTGCAATTCAAAAGGGTCAGTGAATTTCTTCATCTTCCTCCAGGTAACCCAGCAGAACTTCTTTCTTTTCGCTTTACGATTCCATTTTCTTCTGGGTTCAATCTATATCTGCTGTTTTAGTTCTGGGTTTTGATTTCTACGGCACGGCAAGTCCTTTCCGAATTTGGGTCCGGTTTTTGTGTTTTTGAGGTGGGTTTTGTATTTGCATTGCCGTCCGCCATTGTTAATCTTCGTCGTAAACTCGTAGTTTCGCCTCCTGGGTTCAATTTATTTTCTTGGTTTGCTGTTTGGCTGCTGGGAAAACAGGCGAAACATAGAAATCATTGGATGTTTCTTCGGCGGTGGGCTTTTTTATTAGTATTATTTTTTTATTTCCTCGCACGAAGAGACGATGCTCGAATAATCAGTCGTATCGACTCCATAGCTGATTAAGCTTCTGAGTTTCATCTCGTTTTCTTAATCGCGATTTCTCTGTTGCACAATCCCAACCGATGTTTTCGATTTTTCTAATCTTAGTTCTTGTTGGACTCTACCTTCGATTTTGTGATCAGAAAGAACTGGTAATTTGATCTCTGTCAAGAACAATCGTTGTGTTTTCCCTCTTATATTTAGATTAGGATTTAGCATGATTGAGTTATTATTACATCCATTTACTGTTTATTGTGTATACAACAAATCAATCTTACTTGATTGTTGGAAGATTATAAAAGTTTGATTCAGTTCATTCTTCGGCCGGATAATCCGATCACTCGATCATCTGATGATCGGTTGATGTGATATTCACAATCCATTGTATTCATAAACTTTCAGATAAATTTGTCTCTCTTTGGTTCTTGGTTTTCATTTATCTCAAATTTAATTGTCCGTTGTTTTGATTTTTGCTTTGGTTCAGATTTCTAAATTGAAAGTATGCGATCGAAAAGGAGCAAAGTGGGAATGATGAGCAAGAAGACAGTCGGGAAGAGAAGCCAAACAACGAAGAAGAACATGTTTCGAAAAGCCATAATTCCATCTCCTATTCAAGATGTTTCGTCCACCTGGCGACGTTGTTGAGATATTCGACAGAATATCTTGGAAAATAGCCGTGCTCTCACAGATTCTTGGTAAAAATTGCTTTTCGGTTCGGCCAATTGGATCCTCGAGCGAATTTAGAGTCACGAAAGCTAACATTCGAGAAAGAAGTTCACGGAAATACATTCCCTTTGATCCAGTTGGAAAGGTAACTCATTTTAATCTCTGCCCATTCATGTAAAAGTTTCTCTAATTTTCCACATCTCTCTTCTGAATGCAGAATTCTTATAGTTTCGATAGATCCGCACAAAGATCTACGAATTTGGGATCGAACAATTATGATAATATCACCTGCTCGGTCAGTAGTTGCAGCATCAATGAGTTTCCTCTTTGTTCATCTAGAGATCCAGCGGAAAACAGCAATGGCGATCTTAGCTACGCCGAATCTGTCTTTTGTGCAAATAAAAAAGAAAAATTGGATGCTCCTTCGGATGAGGAAGTGGAGGCTGAAGTTCATCGATTAGAGTTACACGCCTATCGTTGCACGATGGAAGCGCTGCATGCATCTGGCCCGTTGAGTTGGGAAAAAGAAGAACTCGTTACGAATCTTCGACTTTCTCTTCACATATCGAATGACGAACATTTGAAGGAGATAAGAACCTTAATTTCTGCAAACTCCTGCGTTCCTAGTAGATGACAAGAAACAAAAATGCCAAGTTTTTTTTCTTGTTTCGACTCTTTTTTCGTCCTAGGATATGATAAATGATCAAGACTTGTTAGAACCAAGATTGAAATATCTTAGACTGAGAATGTAAAGGCAGCTTTTTGGCATTGAATGGATAAGTTTTAGGCTTGCTTCTTGGTTCAGTAGTCTGATAAATTTCTGTAGATTGTGGTTCCTGGTTCGGTCAAATTCCGACTATCGATTTAAAGAGGCCGTCTTTTGCTGTTTGGTTTACCATTACGGACCGATTCGGTTCTGTCCATCAGTGGTTCGATTTCTGCAAAGAAAAAGAAACTTAGGGTGCCCTTTTGAGAAGACAACTTATGCGTTCTTGTTTTAGTTTCAACCATTATGCCAATCCTTTTCTCCACTTACGTGTTTCGCGGTGCCGCCAAGTCGATTAAGCAATAAAATTGAAATTCGGTGACCGAAATTTTAGATGAGCCAGATCGGCCCATAAATTCAATATTAGGATTTTATGTGTATTTTCTGGACACTGATGTTTGAGTACTGTCGTTGGATTTTCAGCGCACTAAAAAATACTCTTGGACGCTAATCGGACTAGGGTTCGGGACTGCATCTTTATCGATCAATTACAGGAGGCCCATTATCCGAGATTGAGGCCTTTTTCTCCATCTTCACCCACATGAGAGAGAGAAAGAGAGGCATGCATTAAAGTGGCGCCTCCACCAAATCCTCTGCTCCTGTCCCTTCTTTTGCATCTCTTCCTTCGAACTATTCCCATGTGAGCATGCCTCCTCCTGAGAGAGAGAGAATAAGAGAGAGATAAAGAGAGAGTAAGAGAGAGAGAGAGAGAGAGAGAGAGAGAGCAAAAAAGGGTATACAAAGAACGATGAGTTTGTATTACAAGACCAGAAAGAGTACAGAAAATACAATTAAAATCCCTCAGTTTGGCCGACGAGGCCAACACCAGACTCTGCCCAGCTCACTTCTAACTGGCATTAATCCAGACTTAGGAAACAAATCCAGGATCC
This sequence comes from Begonia fuchsioides, assembly GCA_003255005.1. Lineage (NCBI taxonomy): Eukaryota > Viridiplantae > Streptophyta > Magnoliopsida > Cucurbitales > Begoniaceae > Begonia > Begonia fuchsioides. The sequence continues at coordinate 507,102 of QAOC01014055.1, forward strand.
CCTATCTCTTTTTATTCTTTTAATATTTCAATTATTTTCCCTCATTTTTCTTTTTCTTTTTTTATTTCTTTTTCTCTTAGGCAAAATCACTAGCCCCATAGCCCCACACTCCGGCCCGATAGGTTGTGAAAGGGTAAGTTACGATGATTCAGCAGTCCAAAGATGAGAGGTCTTCTTCCTGATGCCCTAAGGAGTTACTCTAACATTGGAGATAACAACTCTCACACTGAGGCAGCGCAGGATTCGAACTACGGCACTTGTTACCAGATCTGTCATTCCTCGACCACTGAGGTAAACCCGAACGGGCTTATCATTCATTACTTTCATTGCAGAAAACGCTGCCTTTTTAATGCCCATTTAGCAACAAAAAACTCCATGTAATTATGTTTGTTTTTTTATTATTGAGGAGAAAAATCAAATAAAAAGATAATTTTGATATGAATAAAAGTAATAAATTGCTTGGAGAATTCTTCAGAAAAGCATCAAGAATAATATGATTTCGATGAAATTACACGGCATTTCAGTTTTTACATCAAAGATTTATCGAATTTTCATCCTCGAATCACATAACCATGATATAAAAATATCGGTTTTTATATACCCAACAAGTGATTACTCGTTTCGAGTGAAAAATAGAGTAGATTGATAAGCTTTCTAGAATACATTTAAATTTAGAATGTTGATTTTGTCTCTTATTGAACTCTGGGGGACATGTCGCATAGGTTAATTGGACTATGCTCGGACAAATTACAAAGCAACACAGCTATGTAATTAAAGAAATAAGCTCATTTATAATATAGTTTGAATATTAAACATGCATTGTGGAGTTTATGATGGAAGAGAATATGAAATTAATTTTTTTATTTAATTAATCAGCCAACCTGGATTTGATTAACCTAATCGCATACCCTAATCAAACAAGAGTCATTTAGAAGCAAATAAAATCATTTTGCAGACCAATAATTATCTTAAACTTGACAAATGAAGTCAATTTAGGACGACAATAATTTCATATATTATATAGTTTATATTAATAATTGATTTATTAATCAAATTTTAAATCGTTCTATTTACAATATTATTCGTACACTTGTAGGCAAGCAAGATAGAGTTGAAAATGCGAGTGAAAAAAAGTGATAAAAATATTATTTAATTAACACCCTTTTTAGATTAGGTTGAATGGAATAGACCCAACATTAAACATTTATTTATTTTTTATTAATTTTTTTATTATCTTTGAAGCAAGTGAGATAAAACTTAAGAGTGTATTCAAGTAATTGGCTTTATTTTTACATCAAAACATGAATGTAACTAAAAAAAAATGGTGCCAAAATAATTTAAGCCCGGTGTTCGGATTTTACGAAATAATCCAATTGTTACATTCGTCGAGCTTATCATTGATGAATCTGTAGTCACATTATGATGTTTACGATACGTGCTAGTAGTCGAATGATAATTAAAAGAGGAAATAATGTTGTAGGATCTGCAACAAATTAAACGTCATTTAAGAAAAAAGATACAGATAGAAGATAATATTGTTACAAATATCGAAGTACAACTGCAACACTTTCGGATTAAAACCTAAAGAAAAAATCTTAACGAGGTATTCAAATAGAGCTCATTGAACTAGGCGAGGTGAAATTCGAGTCACTCTAAAATCTATCGATTAATTTTGTTGAAAAATAGGAAAATATAACTAGGAAATGAAAATAGGATGATTAAGGTAATGATTAGGTTAATGAGTCACATGGTCGGAGGCATGCTATTAGTTCCTTTTACAAAAGCTAAAAGACACCCAAAAAAGATATAAAAAAAAGATTAATTAGGGTTTTATTGGGCCGATCAAAGTAGGGTTTCCCTTTCTTGATAGAAGATAAAACCCCAAAATATAGAATTAAAAAAATGTTTTATTTTTGCATGGTGTTTAGAATAAGATTTCATGCCCTAGGGTTTTGCAGCCCTTTCCGTTCGAACGAAGCTACCTGGTCAGAAAAGAAGGAAGGTCGGAAGCCTTGTCTTTTGGCAGCCATGGCCATCGAAACTCACATTTCCAGTTTCGAATAACTTCTCTCATCAACTCTCTCTCTCTCTCTAACTCCTTGAGAATTGTGCTCATTCGGAAGCTTCCTTACCGAATTCTAATATGTTTATGCAAGAATAGTTAGAGACTAGGTTAAAAAACCTTTTGATTATAAATTTTGTCGACGAAAATGTCGAAATTAGGAATTCGTAATGCAAACAAATAGGAAGATGTGTTATTTTTTGTGTCAAGATCTCAAGATTTACTGTTTGGGAGCAATTGAAAAACACGTTTTGATCAAAAATGGCGTCCGGCTGACAGAATATCATCTGATACGTTTGGTCCCAAAACAAGGCCATGAATAATTACTCATGTGGCGAGGAGTTATGTTCGAGGAAGCAAACAACTGTCGACGCAGAAACTCAAAAAACATGTACTATATTTTAAAACACTCTTGTCGGGGGATCCTTCAAAAAACTATAAACTAGTTTTGTTTGGTTTTGGAATCATGCACGTAGAATCATTCGATTTGTTTATTAGCTTCTCAGAAATTTCCATGGGGTTTCCTCTTCTTCTGCGTCTTCACCTTCCCCACTGTCAAAACTGCTTCTAACAGCCGCTTTTGAAAACACTTTCGTTGCGAGAGAAGAGAGAGAGAGATGGAGAGAGAATCCTTAGCAAAACCTTGCAGAAACTATGGATTTTATTATATACATATTGGGTACATGGGTGAGAGAGAGAGAGAGAGAGAGAGAGATCTAGAGAGAGAAAGGGGAAAGCTAGTGCCATTGTTAGCCATTCAACTAGATCCTAAAATTCAGCCATGAACTCCAAAAACGAAGGTTAGTACTTAGTAGGGGGAAGCGGGAGGCAGACGAAGGGTAAAAAGGGCATTGACAGATCAATTTTTTTGCTCGTAGTTAATTCCTATACTTACAGGGAAGCGAGGAGGGGGGTATTTCGGTCACTTAGTAGGAAGTGGGCCCGGGGCCGGTAGTTCCTTGAAAACAATGGGGGCACCGTATTGAGGATAAAGTAGCATCAGGACCGTTGGTGCGTGCTGATAAGATGGGGACAAGTGGAACGAGAACCGTTGGATTATGATGGCAAGAGCTAACTTGGCCTGCAAAGTAGCCAAGTTCTGCCCAATGCAAGTCCTCACCCCGAGCCCGAACGGGATGAAACTCGCCGGGTGTTTCCCGGCCCGGGCCACGCCGTCGGCGAACCGGGCTGGATTGAACTCGTTGGCGTCGGTCCCCCACAGAGCCGTGTCGTGGTGGACGGCCAGGATCGGAATCATGAACTCGGTCCCACGGGGGATTTTCCGGCCGCCCAAGTCGACGTCGGTTTTGGCCCGTCTGATCGAGGCTATGATCGGTGGGTACAGCCGGAGCGACTCGTTCAAGATCATGTTCAGCTGCAGACAGAACAAATTTTTAGCTCAAATTTCCTTAAAAAGAGGAAACAGTCTGAGAAAATGAGGAACATAAAAAAAGATAATTTTTTTCTGGGGTTCCTACCGTCTTGAGCTTAACAATATCATCTTTCGACGGTACATCACGTGCTCCGCCACACACTCTCATCACCTCCTCACGTGCCTTCGCCTGCCACTGAGGGTGCATTGCCAGCAGAACCGTCGTCCACGTCAGCAAGTTCGAGGTTGTCTGTTTCCCGGCGAAGAAGAAGCTCTTGCACTCCTCCACGATGTCCTGCACCGTTATGTTCGACGACGGGCCGGAGTTTGAAGCCTCCATCATAAGTCCAAGCAAGTCTTTTGCTCCCTTTTTCTCGCTTTCCGATTTCCCCTCGTCGGATTCTCTCCGCCGTTCGATCAGCTTTATCAGCGACTTCTTTATTTCCTTGTCCAGTCTCCACGAATTCACGTTCGTTTTTGTCGGGATAAATCTGCCATCGTAATCGCTAATGCTCAGTTTACATCTCTTTCTTCGTGAAAAATAATGGGCTGATTTCAAAATCTCAGTTTTGATCGTGAAAAACGAATTGGGCCGGAGTCGAATTAACTTACCGGTAGCCGGGAATTATAACTTTCTGGAAGGCCTGAGCAGCGAGGATCATTTGCTGTCCTTGTAGCCGGAAAACGGCTTTTCCGTCTTGGTAGCTACTTCCGAACGCAGTTCTGGTTATAACTTCCTCCGTCAGCGTCTGAAAGCAATCGGAAACTTCGATTTCGACCTCGCCGGAAACCGACGCCATAACTGACCAGCTGTCCAGCATATCTACCACGCTTTTTGCCATTACCGGTATCAACAACTGGATCAAGAGTTGACATAAAATATCAAAAACGCAGAAATTAAAACATAAAATTAATCCGAAAAACAAAGAATCTGACGTTGTCACAACCAAAGTAAAATTTAAAAATTACTTTAAGATTTTCCATGTGGAAAGTGGGTGTGATGATTTTCCTATGGCGAGCCCACTTTTCGCCCTTGAGGCTGAGGAGTCCATCTCCTTCGAGCTGTTTCACGAGCGGGTGAGCTTCGTTCTTCTCGTATAATTCAGATTTGGAAGTGAAAATTTCTCGGATGAGGTCGGGATCGGAGAGCGTGATTCGAACAGTCGGCCCGAACCAGATTAAGAAAGTCGAACCTAGACACAAAATCCAACATCAGGCTTAGAGAGAGAAAGCAGAGAAGAGAGAGAGAGAGAGAGAGATCAAGCGAACAAGAACAAGAGCAAGACGAGATTTCGAACGGTTTAATGGGAAATCGATAAACAAAGATAAAAAAACAAATAGAAATACCGTAAATTTCGTTCCAGTGATGGTAAAAAGAAAGAACACGAGGTAGAATGTTGTGGGAGAGAGGCATGGGCTTAGAAGAGGCCTTGAGCATCATTTCGACCAGTTCCTTAACATTCCCGATGAAGAACCGATAGGGCGGTCCTCTGATTCCTTGCTTTATGAAATGGTCTTGTATTTTTCTGGGTCTCCACCACAATAAAACCATCAACTTCACAAGAAGGAAAAACACCATTGAAGACAGAACACCGAGCTTGAGATTCTGCAAGAGATCCTCCATTTTTGTTCGACCTCCGAAGCTTAACTGGCCTGAACTCTCTCTAACTGCAACACAAAAAGAGCAGCCTCTTTCCTATCTTTCTCTCGACGTGTCTGCTATTCTTATTCTCCTCAATCCCTTATTATACAGCACTAGAGAGAGAGAGAGAGAGAGAGAGAGAGGCTTCCAAGCCAGACCAACGGCGTAGGTGACGCAAATTAGAAGAATATAAGGGTCAACAACTGGATGAGTTTTCGGAATGACTCTTTTACCCTCTCAATTCTCTTCCCATTCTGTCTTTGCCTCCGGTGGTCTCTGAGAAAAAGCTAGGGTAATTTAGTATTTGTGATAAAATGTGAAATTTCGTAAAGTTATCTTTCGGAAATATATTCTTCCTCCCGAAGAAAAACGAAACGTGGGGGTATTTCGGTCATTGTCGCACTGCGGATGATTGGATGACACCAGAGCAGCATGAGGTGTAAAAAACTATATTTTAATTTTAACAAAAAAAATAAAATAAAATAAATTAAAATCTTGCGAGTATTTACGGTTTACCCAACAATTACGCATTTACATGTCATGATTAGGCGTGTTTTTTTTTTAAATATGAACCTTGTTAGCTTTGTTTCCTAAAGACCAAGATGTTTAAGGGTAGAGAGAGAGGGGGAGAGAGAGAGAGAGGGAGGGCACAAAGGGGGTTGTGGGTTTGGAACGTTGCTCTTAAATTAGAGCACATGGAAACAAGGCTGTCTATTTGAGGGTTTGTGTTTTGCGGTTACGGTGGGGAAATATGCTGGAGTTGACCCAACAAAAAGGCACACGAAATGACTCTTTTACCCTTGCCTTGTCTTAATAGACGAAAAACATGTTGGGCCCATGTACCCTTCGAGGGTCCTCTAATTTCACACCCTTAATAAATTATTAATATTTAAAAATAAATTAAATAATTGTGTAGTTATTAAAAGGGAAAAACAATATAATATTTAAACTCCTCAATAAACTCTTGGATGACAACGACAAGTGAAGTCATCATCTATTACGAGTCTAATGTTTTCTATACTTTTTTAATCATTTTCTCGAAATATCACACAAGTAATGTCACGTTTACACAAGACCCACGTCATATTTTCTCTGAAATTTCAGGAGAGAGAGAGAGATGGCTTGAGAAGATACAAGCTCGTCTTTCAAAAATGGAGGGGAAGAAGAGAGAGAGAGAGAGAGAGAAGAAGACAAAAAAGAAAGATCAAATCAGAAACACAGGTGGTGGGGAGATGGAGTTATCGAAAGAGTACAAAACCAGAGACCAAGAAAGGCTGCAGGAGGAGTGCTTACCCGATTCCAAAAAATCGAACCATTAATCATTCTTTTATTTTATTCGTTCCAAATGATGAGACTCCATGCCATGCTTCCATGGCTCTGCATGAACTGAACCAGCAACAGTGATGATACGATCTAACACAGTTTCATTATTAAACCCTAAAAACCATCTCGGATTCAATCATGGAGTTTGGACCCCCTACATCTTGCTTCCATTGAAACAAAACCCTAAAACCAAGCTGAAAGCTTTGTAACGGATGAAGACACAGACCCGGGATCGTAGAGCAAATGAAGGGATGCTCTCTCTGTCTCTCTCTCTCTCTCTACCATTCAAAACAATGGCTTGAGTTCTACATTTTGTGAGGAATCATCTTTAACCTAGTCTACCTTCATCGATGCAAAACTCATTCATTTCTCCATCTTTTTTCAAATAAGATCGATAAGTTCTCGAGGTTGATAAGATCGATAAGGGAAAGCGCGACGATGAATTCTACGAAAGTTCTATCTTGGCTAGTCTGCTTAACACATGAGTCGGACGAAAAGTGTGGCTCGAAACGAGTGCTAATACCCCGTACATTGATGATCACTCGGGCGTTTATAATCTCATTTGGTAAGAGATTATATTTAGTTGTGATCTAAGAAATAAATGTTTGAACGTGACAGTCAATTCATGAGTATTTCTTAATTTTAGAAGATCTTCTAAGTTTTAGGCAATAGGAAATCATTTGACTTTGAGAGACTACAAAAGCTCCAAAATCTAGAGTTAATAAGTAGAATATCCATTTTGAAAATAGAAAAGAGGTCAATGGCTTTATATCCAAGTAATTATGAAGATAATAATTAGGCTTGAATAATGCGCACTTAATTGGTCAAATTTGCTTGGATTAAACAAGTCAAACCCCTTAATTACTCTATTAAGAAGCATGATCATGCGCATGCTTGATAGATTACTCTTTTCTTTCGATTATATCTTTTGAAAATAATGTCTTTTTGGATTAGATTGCGATTAATTCAATCATTGTTAGCAAGATTTTGTATAAAAAATGTGATGCGATATCACGTTACAGGTAAAGAAAGGCAACGATGACGATTTAATCAAAGTCAATTGATACGATAATAGCTTCCGAGATTTTCGATTCCGGGTCGGGTGTGTCTTGTTTCAAATAATCAAGATTAGCACAATACATGTTCAAATGAGTATTTTTTATTTTGAAAATAATTTAATATTTAAAAATATATTTGATTTAACTTTCTTACACGCAATAAACGGAGTGAGCTGGTTTCAGTCAATTGAAAAAAAGACAAAGCCTTGTCGAATCATTGAAAGCCACGTGGAATCCAATCATTTATGATTCTCTTCCATTTTTGTCTATATTGATAGAGCCTTTTCGTTAGATCAACTCAAAGGTGGTGGCAGAGGCAGGCGCAGATGACAGCAGCATCACTTTCTTTTCTATCAACCTTTTTAGATTCTCCAGTTTATCTTTAATCTCTCGGCATTTTTCCAAGAAAACAAAAACGAAAAACCATAAACAGTTTTCTGAAACCCTAATTCAAGCCTCAAACGTCGAAGAA
>QAOC01014055.1:516449-558081 GCA_003255005.1 Begonia fuchsioides
TCTCTCTCTCTCCTCTCTCTAGAGAGAGAAGCTAGGTGAGCTGAGAAGAACCCAGGAAGGGTTTTGATTGGAGGATGAAAGGGTGGACAAAGAGCCATGAAAAGAGCCCCAGTGCCCCACAAATTGTAAAATACGATGGCAGAGGTTTAAGAGGAGGTTAGAGAAAGGGGCAGTGTTGGTTGGAATGATGTGGATGGGTTAATGAGCATAAACAGTGAACCCTCCCCCCAACATTGTGGTTGCAGCCGACATGGACAAGGACAAGTCACTCCTATCCCATTTTCTCTCTCCCTCTCTCTTTCTCTCTCATTTTCACCTCTGGCTCTCACCACCAACTCCATCTTCTTCCACTACCCATCTTCATTACTACCTGCCATGGATTGACAAACAGGTAGTTATTGCATTATAATCATACACTAACAAGAAAAATCACAATTCTAAAACAATCCCAGAGAGCAATGATCCAAACAAGGTTTTTGTTTTCCGGGTGGAAAACAAAACAAACAATTTTATATTTGGTTGCAGAAACATTTACTTTCTTCAATTGTTCATCCAGTAACAATTTGATACGTTGTTTTGTGTTTCTGGTGTCTTGTTTCGAGAACAGGGAACAAACAGGAGTCTTCAAACTTACTTTCTATGGAGGAGAAATGAGATGCAATTAGCCTGACATTAAAAGCCAAAGATTTTCCTAGGATACCTTAAATTATGTCTGCAGCAAATAGCAAAGCCAGTCATCGATGTTGGTGGTCGTATCCCAGTTCCTGATGAGCGACCTAACAATGAGCACAACTGGAAATCAATAACAAGTAATATTCAAAGCTTCTTATGCTTTCTTCAATTACTCCAATGCAAGGTCAAAACACAGGTTCTATGGGCCACAAAAAAACCAGCATATCAGATTTTCACTTTGAATTATTAACATTAGTGTTTAAGAGATGTGAATTGTTCAATTGACATTTATTGAACAACCCCACACGTTACCCACTTTGTACGGCTTAGCATAACAAGCTGATAGGAACCTGAAGATAAAAATCCAAAAAATATATTGATTGAAGAATAAAAACATACCCTAATGAGCAATTAGAGAGCCTCATCTATCTCCAAATTTCCTTCCCGAATTCTTCTGTCCCATCTAACTAGTATCTTCTCCTGCAAATTTAAAACTTTCTATACTTCTCCATCAGTGATTCCCACACCAACAATGCCATCTCTCTGTCTTAAGTAAAGCACTGCCTCCTACCCAAGTGGACTGGTTTCCTATCAGACAGGGTTCAAAGTTGACAAAGACAAATTTGATTTAAGCTGACAAGCAAAGGCCAATCAGAACAACTCACTAGACAACTCTAGAATAATTTCAGTGGATTTTATTTATCTGTGCATTCAAACTAGTCGTAAAAATAGATCAAAGATCACAATCAGCCCTAAAAGCAGATGTAGTATGACCAGCGTGATATCATTACTCCTGACTGAATCAAAATCAAACGGATTACATGATAGGGCGGGCACTAGAGCTCCAACTCCAGCATGTAATGATAATCTAATGACAGCATTCAATCTAAACTGCACCGAGAGAAATAAATATCACGAAACACTCCAGAATTTCATTTCGACCAGAAGAAGCATAGAAATAGAAAATAGAAAAAACATTCGCAACGAAGAAATGAGAATAAACAGTGGTAACACAACCGACCGAGAAAATAGCGGAGCCTTCCGTCCCCAGCAACCCCGAGATTGAAGCTCAGATTAGAAATATCCAGCAATGGAGAAACGCGACGACGGAGGAGAAGTGATCTGCTCTCTCTCGATTTTTAGATGGGCCTGCATTTCGACACTAAGGCTAGGCCCACTTCAATCTAGGTCCATTTTATTAATTTAACAAACTTTTTTATTTTTGAGTTTAATTTATTTTAGTGTATTTTATTTGGCATAGATTTCTCGATAATTTATTTTATTTTCTATATTTTAGTATTACAAATAAAACAGATCGAAAGCGAGATTTTAGTTTCGGCTCTGGATCAGTCTCGTAAAAGCATTCAAGTTTTCGGTCATGACATTACCAAAGCTGATCTCTACCGAGTTGGATGGATAAATATAAGCAACGATGCATAGGTATTGCTCTAAAATACATAGTCCAACTGAGTCCCCAATTCAAATTCATACCCACGTACCGAAAATAACCACGGAGAAACCCCGAAAAATCAGAAATATCCAGCCAGGAAATCAACAGAAGCGCAAGGAATTTGTTTGGAAATCAAACAAGGTAAAAATGTGCATGGAAACAGCTGCAGAGAACTCGCCTGACCCGGCACCTGCAATGGCCGTAGAATTCTCAGTTCTTCTCTTTCTCGGCCTTGCATAGAATTTAAAAGTGACAAAAGCAGAGACCATCCGTGGCTGAATTCACTTTCAATGAATTACCCGGAAATAAAATGCAAACTAAAATACCAAGAAATCGGCCTGTTACGTTCGATGAGGTAAACATACTAACTTCAGATACCTCGTTAACTGATTCTTGACAAGCACCGGCTTCATCTTTCGGGGGATGGACCACTCCTATGTATAAATACTGCAAAGAAATGAAGGGGTCAGTTCAGCTGAAAAGGGAAGATTAGATGCATAGGAGCTCTTCTCCAATAATTCAGATTCAAGCAATAAGATTAAGGCTGAATAAACATGGTGGTCCAAAACACTCTTGCTTTCTAGTAAAGATTGTAAAAGTTGTCTCGATTTTCATTCCCCGGACTTTGTGAATGAAGACAAGCAATACTGGCGTCTGTATAACCGAGCAAGGGCAGTGAATATAGCTATCAATTTTAAAACGAGCATATTTAGAGGGAAAAATTCTCTCCTTTTAATGTTTTTTTCTGAGATAACAAGTAGAATAGCTAAGATACTAATGTAACCCAATCAAAACATTTTCAACTAGCAAAACTGCGTTACCTTGAGCTCCTTTCCTAGTCACAAATTGAGTATCCTCACACGAGCTAAAACTTCCTTAAACTTTGATAACAAAAAAGAAAACCAATTGCTGGGCATTGATAATACGATGTTTCTCTACTATGCTCCACTCTGCACTGAGAATTTAGGAGTCCGACCAAGCGGTATGATGAGATCTTTCATAACCTCGTACTCGTCCACCCTTATGTGAGCACTTTCAAGCACCTATTTGAGCAAATAAGTTCGAAAAAATTGGAGAATAAATAACAAATGGATCAGAATTGAAATACCATTCATCTTGATTTGACCATTTTAATGAACCACTTAGCTAATTCTTTAAAGAAATGAAAAGTAATAAGCTAATTGCCGAAGTCCTGACTATTAGATGATCATATAAGATAGTCAAAAGATTATCACCAATCACGGGTGCTTAGTAGTACTAGCAATAACAAAAGTCCTTTTCAAAGAAGTAATTTAGATTGATACTTCATTGTACTCCCTCTCCCACTTGAATATAACAACAGTAAATCAGTATTAACACAAATTTAGAGGATAGTTAATCACCGTATTGTGTAGATTAGTTAGATTCCTATGACACAGTAAATACAACAAAAAAAACCTCAACTGGTCACGAGTAACGAAATAATTTTCTAAGTAACTCTCAAGTTATTGGTTTGATGCTGTATTAATTAGATGTATATTCTGTGAGAAAAAAACAACTTAATAAAGCCCTTGTACAGCACGCTACTGCCCCAAATAGCTAGGCACTGCAGTTCTTCACTTTTAGATAGGAAGTTAATATGAATAAAATACTAACATGGTAACAAATAAAAATGCAATGGTGACCTTGTGGAGCAATGTTCTTTTATTTGCCATGTGTGTAGTTAGTGAAGGAATCCTGCAAACAGAGAGAGCTTCCATGAACAGGAGAAGGATAACCTGCCACTGCTTCACCTTGAAAGCTGGAAGGGCGTCAACAAAAGTAAATGTATCCAACAAGTATCCCTACATGGTGATGTATTTCATCATAAGCCATACTCCAAAATAAAAAAAAAACTGGATTGATCGAGTAATATATAGACAACTGCACTACAATCAAAAGATTTTAACAGCACAGTCACGACAAGAAACAAAATATTGTGTATCCATTTGTGTGCATCAGATTGGCAAAATGGCCTTTAACTTGTAAGGAAAATGGAATACCCAAACTGAACAAGGATGATGGAAATCAACAAATGGAAATATTGTTCTTTCTACCATTTTCTGTCTTGATTTTGACACCTTCCACTTGAGAAAATAACGTATTAAAAATAAGACATAAAGTGGTCTATTCTCTCTTTATTTTTAACATGAAAATTTCTTATCAATATCAGCTGTCAGAATCAAGACTAAAAATTTAACATCAAAGCAATACTATGATGTGCAAAACAAACTCAAAAGGTTGAAAGAGGAAGTGACTCCTTTAAAATTCAAAGAATCTGATATTAGCAGTAGCACATGGTTGGCTTTTTCTACATTAATTAACAACGCTAGGCAGTTGATAGGAAACTTAGCACAACACTGGCAGAACATTAATTTTTTGTTAAATATCTAGGCTGCCAAAGAAGCCTCTAACCACCAAATCTATAATGTTACCATGTGATTTTTACAAAAATATTACTGTAGTATTGATACGAAACGGTTTTGCATTGAGTAGGCAAGACATGTGTGTTATCTATAAGATCATAAAAAGACATCTAGCAAGACCAAAACTAAACACGCAAAAATCATTTTATTTTTCACAAAATGAACAAACTCACATAAGTAACGCTCCTTTTAGACAAGGTAATGAGAATGCAGCTAAAGTCCCAAAATTAAATTAATCATAATGCAACAACCCCCTAATGTGTTGTCTAACAAATAAAAGTCAATACATTTCAGGGATCCGACAACGCACCCCACCAGATTAATACTTAAATCATTTTACAATAATTTAGGGGCCAAATTATTTCTATTGTAAATAAATGGAAACAAAATAACAGACAGAAACATACATACCATTCCTTGCTCTAAACTAGATAATGGAGTTGAGAGCCTGAGAGCAGCAACGAGCCCAGGTAAAGAACGAGCAAGATAACCAGCAAGAGTTTGTTTTATTTCATAAGAGCAACCATCACCCAAGACTATCCTCATAGGATACTCCCTCCCGTTAACAGACATATATTCCTCGTGAGAACTTTCATCTCTTCCATATATGTAAGCCAAAGAAGAAGATGTAATCCATGAAAAAAGTGTAGTCCATGTTGTTGCAAAAGGTGACAGCTAAAGAAAAAAAATAAAAAATTAGCATAGTGAGACTCGAGCGTAATATCATGAAAGAACAATAATAGAATTAACAAGAGGAAAATACGCACTCTTAAATGGAAACCTTCAGGAGGATCATCATACCAAGAGTCCTCTGGATCAAATATATCACATTGTGAACTTTCGGACTTTTTGGGCCACTTAGAAAGAATTGAATCAGGGTTAACAACATTGACAATGTCTCCAGATGCCTCTTCAATGGGGTCATTTGGAGGCGGTAGTATGATAATTCCAGCTTCAGAAACTATAAGATTTTTTTCACATTACAGATGAGTGATTTTTTTGTGATAAAAAATGAATATGGAGATGATGACAAGAAAATATGAAAGGGAAACCTATATATCTCTGTACCTTTGCTTTCCCACCGTTAAAAAGCCAAAAAGAAGATATAAACCATTATTAATTTGGAAATGTAAGCCCTTACACTACAGAAAAAAAAAGCTCATCTCATGGGGCATTGTAATGAAGAAAAATCCGATAAAATGTCTGGAGTTCCTTTCAGTCCTTAACTCCAAAAAAGTCATTAATATTATGGAAACAACAAAGCCTACATTCTTGATAAGTCTTCTTCAACTGCTGATTGAATGTAACGTTTCTCCATACCTCAACAGAATACACTATTTTTCATTGTTTTGAAACCTACTGTTGTTAGATCTCAAAAGTCAGCAATTGCAACATACCCATGCATTATATAATTAGTTCAAATTCAGAACTAGCTAAGAGAAAGAAGATTGGCCACAAGCATAATGACCTCTACAACCGAAGAAAGCAGATTCTTGAGAATTGGGAAGAAAATTAGAAGTAGAACTATAACCACATAAAAGATAAGAGCATCCTGGTTGCTGCTACTCTTAGAAAAAATACATCCGAGTCTCCACATTAGTCTTGACTAGTCCCAACTCAAATGTGAAATCATTAAATGGGGAAAATAACAAAGGTCTTCATACATTATTTATAAATAAAATAACTAAAAGTGGAAGGAGGGACATGCAAAAGTGATTGTCTCAAGGGATCACTGTGGTTTCAAAGTCTCATTGATGACTACAGCAAAACCACCTCGCTTTATCTGTTCCTAAATCAAGCAAAGAGATTTTCAAGAAAGCTGATTACTTAGGTAACGATCTTTTCTTTGCTGTCAATTTCAGAACCTTCTCCTCTAGTCAGCATATGAGCTATTTTCATTAGTTTTCAACCCTAAGACACCTCTACACCATAGGTTACAATTATTGTAGCAGTCATCATGTCTCCTAGACAATAACCGAGGAAAACAACTTGCGAACCTAAAATGAGGGTGAATGCTCTCGGAAATTTTAAAGCCTGAAAAATCCATTTGCATGGTCTAAAGGCTTATTATTTTTCTTGAATGGGTTTCTTTCCTATAAGTAAAGATATTACGACTATCAATTCAAGTTTTCTCTCTTTGATTGACCAAGGATACACATGAAAAAAAAATCTAAATACTTCAGTCAACAAATTAAAGTGCGTATTTCAGAAACATCAGATTTATTTAGAAAACCAATTCAAAGCATATGGTGGCATACCAGCATCCATGGACGCGCATTCTCCATTTGCAACTGCATCTGCTGCTTGGCTCAGTGCAACTGCACACGCTTCAGCTGATACATAAGACAGCGTGTCATTCTTAATTTCAGCATTCCTGTTCCATGTTTTCTCAGAACATTCTCTTGCATTTGCAATTTCTCTAACTTCACTGTTATTTGTGCTGCTAAAACCATCAGTATTCTCATCTATCCACCTAATATGACGTCCACATTTCTTCATGCCTGGCTGTTTAAGAGAGGATCGAAGCACAGTATCACTAAATGCAGCATTCTTTCGAGCATGGGAACTATTTTCTGCTATCTCTGTATTCTTAATGCTATCCGTTTGGCATTTATTTGAAGTTGGAGCCACTTGCATATTCTTAGCAGCATCGTTTTTGATATCTTGAATAATTTCTCCAATCAAAGTTCCTTCAGAACCATCCATTGCTCCAATAGATGACGTTCCCAAGGCCATGGACCGATCCTCTAGTTTTTCACAAATATCCTTTTCATTTTGTAACTTGCAAGTCCTTTCAGAAGCAGCTTCTTTCAATTTGGGAACTTTTGAGATACTATACTCATTATCTATCATTATAATACTTGTGAATTCTAACTCGTTCTTATAGAAATCATTGACACCACCCAGCTTTATACTTTTGCCTTCAGACCCTATGAAAGATAACCCAATAACATTTCAATAGACGGAGATAATGGAAAAAAAGAAAGAAAAGTTGTATTTTCTTTCACATAAGGTATCGAGATATTATTAACAAAAAAGGAAATCAGTTGAACTAGTCTGAGTAAAAAAAACCGCGAAAGACAACCTTTTAGCTTCTTTGTTGCTTCTTTGCGAACCTTTGAGGTCGAAGGCTGTGATTGCAAATCTGTCTTAGGCACATAACCTTCAATGGCATCAGATCGACCCCTCCAAGCTTCAGTAACAAATTCCCCCGCTCTAACATCGGCCTTCTCCTGAATGCTCAAGCTAGCCGACCTACTATTACCTTCCTTTTCCAAGCTCCCATGAAAATCAACATTCAACGAGCCAAACATTCTTAGAATCTCTTCAATTTTTTGTGGGTTAAAAGCAGAAACTATTTCATCTTTTAAATTCTCAGCGAAAGCACGGCTATCAACCATGCAAGCGGAGGAGCAGTAAGAGTAAGTTTCATGAAGATCGTAGACTTTATGCTCCTTAAGTGAAATTCGGTAGCGACCTTTCCTAGGACGATCGGAAGGTAATGAATTACGGCATAGAGGATAGCCGCAGAGGTTACCGATCGACCGCTCAACCACAACGTCTTCATAATCCGCGCAAGACATAACGCGACCAGCCGCAAACAACAGGTTCTCGTCCTGAATGCCTTCGAGAAGCGCTATCTGTAGTTTGTAAATACCATCTCTCACCAAACTCAAATCATTCTTCGCCATCAGTATTATGGCCGGCGAAGGGGAAGAAGACTGTAAATCGAACAACAAATGGAAGAATCACCGAAGTGACGCTCGAGAGGAAGATTTGAGGAACTTGCCGTTCAGAAATTAACGTTCTGGACAAGAAAGCGCGAGGGAGATATAAATTGGAGAGAAACTTCAGTTTTAGGGCTGCTTCCCCCGCGACCGAAGCTGCAAGTCAAGTCAAGTTTTATTTCCTTTTTTTATTATTATTAATTTATAGTTTTATATTTATTTTAATTTAATTTGACTCTCACAAAGGTAATGTAACTTTGTGGTTCCGGTCTATCTAAATTTAATTTGACTAAATCCACTTAGAGATGCAAAATCAACTTGAATTAGATCAAATATTTTGGTGGTTGTTTTTTTTTTGTTTTGGTTTTGTAAAATTGCTACTTGAGCTAAGTGTCCATTGGTCGAAACGTCCAACAAGGGTTAAGGTAATCCAGCGAGTTTAATTGTAAGCGAAACCAGCACCAATGTTTGAAAGCAGGTCAACAATGATTGAGCCCGCACAGACATAGCTCAGTTGGTTCAGACATGATAGATTGGGTACAAGAGCCTAGGTTCGACGTTTGCGCTGTCATAGTGTGAGAGTTGTTACCTCTAATGTTGGAATAGCTCATTGGGATATCAGGTAAATGTCTCATATTGCTGGGTCGCTGAGTCACCGTGATTTAACCCTCTCACAAACTGTGGGGCCGGAGTGTGGGGGATCCTAAGAACGAGAGATTTCGCCTTTTGGGTACAAGGTCAACAATTGATGTTTTATAGGTACACTGTTAAAAAAACAAAAATGTGAGGGTTAAAATAAAATTTACCGCTGGTTAATAGTCCTAAGATTGAGGATTAAATTGCAATTTAGTCATTACATCCGTCTTTTAACTCCGGAGCCCTATAATTCTCTCTCGATCCATCGGAGCTTACGGCCAGGCAGATCGAGGCTTCTGGCTCTGCAGGCTGCAGCTTCCAATTTCTTCCTTGGACGCCACCATTTGCGTCTCTGGATTGAAGTTTTCGCAGGTTTTTGGCCACCATTTCATTCGTTTAGCGTTTGATTCGAACTTTTTTCGGTTTATTGCATTATTAGCTATCTTTTGTCGATTACAAAATTGGGGATGAAATATCAAAACGAAAAGTTTTGAAGCACCAGGTTGATTTTTGATCACCAGGCTATTTCGGTTTCACAGATCATTGAATTTGGATATCTCCTTGGTATCTCCTGCCAATATCGTGAACATTCGGAATGTCATCGGCCTCTGATTCCAACCCTCAGTGAGTTCTAAATTATGTTCGATGATTGTAGATTTTCCGACCGTAATTGAGACTTTGTACATGATTTTTTTAATTTTCTTGAATTTGTTTGCGATAGAGAACCTGCGGGGAGGAAACAAAGCAAGAAGGCGCCATTTAAGTTCTTGCTTCCTCTCGTTTATGCCCCAGTATTGCCGCTTAGTAGGTCCTCAGCTGATTACTTTTGTCAATTTTTTATTTTCTTGGTTTTGTCAATAACGTGATTTCTACATGGGTGACTCATTTCCCAGTCCGAATCTCGTTGCGTAAGAATCCAGTTCTCAGAGATCGTCTGTTTACCGCTGTGTTGGTTGGGGCTTTCGCTCATGGCTTCTATTTGGTGTATCCTTTTCTGATATGTTTCCCGTCATCTCTTTACTCTTGCATTCTGATTTCCAAGCTCTCTTACATGGCCATCTCAAACTGCACGAAGCTTTTCTGGTTTGATTTTTAACTTGCTTTATAAATGAGTTTATGGATATCAATTTGAGATGGGATTGTAGGATGTAGAATTTGCTTTATTAGTGGAAACTGAGAAAATGTATGCTTCAAATTCATAAACTTGGCTGCAAAATGCAGCGGTTTTGGAATTTGAGACAGAAACAGAAGCCTTGTAGAGGTTTTGATCTAAGGATTTGATCAAAATCTGGTTGCCATGGGAATATGCGATTAGTTTAAACTACAACATTCATCATCATCATCATCATCATCAGCATCATCTTCTTCTTCTTCTTCTTCATCTTCTTCTATTTTGTTATTTATTCACATGTATTTACTTCGTCATAGATCATAAATCCATTGGGTACAGAACAAAAACACAGCAATTTCTGGGTTTTTTTTTGCATCTTTCTACGTTGTTTGAAGTTTATGATTTGAAGAATGTTTGGACATGTTTATTCCTTGATAGCCACCACCAGAACGGATATCTATGATGCCGAGAGCAAGTGATATTGCAGAGCATCATCTCTGAAGTTTCTGCACATCTTTTCTTCTTAAAACGATGTAGTGACTCCTGTTACTTTGCCGTGGATTGAATAAATTTTCAAAAGCTATATCATAATTATATAATATATGATCTGATTGAAGAAGAATTCTGAGTCTCGTTCTAAATATAATGCTTGATTATTTTTAGTGTGTGTTTGATTTTTTTTCGAAGAATTGGTTGTGAGTTGGAAATTCTTGATTGGAATTCTGTGGCGTGGCATTTTGTTTGATTAATCTGAAGAAAAATTAGCCTTGATTCCATCTGTCATCTCGTTCATAAACATACGAAACAAGTATAATTACATGCTTAATCATCTTTGCCACCCAGAAACTGATGGCAGATGATTACATCATCCTCAATCAAAACACCTATATGAGTAGAAAAACCTGTACTTATTTTATAAACACGATTGATGATTCTGATCCATGATATCGGAGAAAAGTTCACATAATCCCGAAAACAAAGGCCAAACAATCATAGATCTGAGAGGGTTTTGAAATCGGAAGCCAGGCGGGAGGCGATGGCTGAGTGGTACATGGCGTCGTGAAACGACTCCGTTTCCGTCAGTCTTAGTCGGAGCTGCCTTGCCTTCTCCTCTGTGAAGCAACCTGGGGCGAATCGAGTCCTCCTCGTGTCTTGTACGAATCCGGACTCCGATTGTCCCTTCGCCGTCTGCGGCTGGTTGATCTCAGCGTTGGAGTCGATGTAATCAGGCTCAGGGGACCAGCCGAAGAGCGGCGCCCACCAGTTAGTAGACGAGCTATTCCTCTGGCCTGGATCGGCTCTCCGGGGAGTCGGAATAGCACATGCACGGATTCCGATCGGCCGGAGAGGTAGCAGATGAGAAGCCATGGACGATGAAATGAGAGATAGGAAGGAGAACCGGAGGTGAGTCGTGACTCGCTGAGCAACACTTTTTCCGTTTATATAAAGCGGAACGAAAGAAACGGATAAGACTGGACACGTGGCGGTCATAGCTTCAGAGAATTTGCGCGTCTTTCTCGCTTTATCCGCGTTCTTTTTACTGGCTTTTCCCGTAACCGGTTCATTATACGTTTCCAATAATTCGAGTTTATCCAATCAATCATTTAGTCACTTACCATGGCCCAGGGGTGACACCCTAGGATTGGCTTTTTTAATTAGTTAACGGGACCCAGTGGGTCGGTTTTTATACAATCAGACCGAACTCAAACTATATAGACAATGCAGATCGATTTTGGTTTGGATTGACCTGCAATTTCAATTCACACGGTTCAAGGAAATATCCAGCTTTGAAAATTGAAAAACTAACCAAATGATCAGTTCATGTTTGTTTGTCGGCTTGACCCAATTGCAATTCCACTAATGTTTCACAAATTTCGACCAAACCTACCCTGAACAAACCGTTGGTTTTTTTATAAACTTGAAACAAAACCCAAACTGACCAAGTAACCAACTCCAATTGCGGGTCAGTTAAGGTCACATCAAGTTTTGGTTAAAGCATTTTAGATTTCCATTGGTTTTGAAAAATAAAAAACCGAATGAATGGTTGGTTCAGGTCAGTTGGTCCGGTTGAAGTTGAACCGAGCCAAGCGTCACCTCTACTTACGAGTGTATTATTTAAGCTACTAATTTCATAAAATAATACTACCATCATTAAAAATATATATATTTATAATTTTCCTTAAATAAAAAACATGGGTTTTATTTTTTGGCCATCGAAATAATGTTTAAAATATGCGTGCATTGCAGATGAAGCTTCCAAGTCCCGACCCATTAAAGTTGGCCCATTTGAACTAATATTTGATAAATTGTACATTTTTTTTCTCGTTTTCAATCACGTTCGATGATTTTCTTTAACGAGTAATCGAATGGTTCACCGATAGGCGGCTTAAAGATTTGGTGAAGAAAGCCAAAGTTGAAGAAAATTCAAAACAAGTCCATGTAGTTTTACCTTCCATAATTGACGCATAGTGGTCCATGCCTCCTCTTAAGACCAAAATACGTTGCTTTCACATTCCCCGAATTTCAAAGGCGAGTCAAATTAAAACCCTCGTGCTCTTCACAAAAGCATATTTTCTTCTCGTTTTATCTATACTTTGAACTAGTTCCAAAAAAACAAACGAACGAAATTGTTGCATGGTACCCTTCATTGATTCGGTCCTTCTTTTGCTCCATACATCGTTTTTTGGGACCATCCACTGATTGATCCACTCGACTCGAAACTACAAAAGAATTGGCACTCCCACATGTTGATTTTACCAGGCTTGATTCATCGGATGAGCACGTGTTATGTTTCTATTTTTGGCCACCTGCAAGGTAGCGATAGAGGTGCGTCGACATGAACTATTGGATTAATTAAACAAGCTAATATCGAAGGGTTAAGGGTCACTTTTGAACTCCCATATTTGGCCCCCTTGTGATAAACCATAGACCATGCTAAATTAATAGTTTATAGATGCAATATTTGACTAGTATATCAAACAGATAATTAATTAAAATACTTTATTTCCTATGACTCAAATGTCCCTCCCAAATCGACAAGACAAAATCATGACCGTGTCATAAGAAGACACAATCCACGTGTCAAATTTTAATTCAGTACGACACACTTTCTCTCTCTCTCTCTCTCTCTCTAGATGCACTGATGCAGGGTCAAATGAGGGGCCAAACCCTAAATTCTGGATCCCCAACCCTTTCCAACAAAACCCTACTTTTGATCACGATGCTTTTAGTTGACAAAACCCTAACCCTAGACCTAAATCGTTTCAGAGATTTTCATACTATAATGGAATCATTTTTATAAGCTGATTTTATATATTTACCCTCTTTTATATGTGATTTTATGTAAATCAAAACCGCATTTTCCAAAGTCGATATCCTTTTACGAAAAACGAACAACAAAAGGTAGCTTCATAGAATCATCGGATATTTAGTCTTGACCATTCGAATATCATTTTGAGTTTCAACAAACGATTCAGTTTATCGACTTAAATCTAAGATTTTCGGTCCTCACGAACATTAGTTTATTTCCTCGGGAATCATATCGTGTAAGGTTAAAGATAAGGATATAGTCGTGCAACCACTGATCTCGGCAATCAGAAGAAATAGATGATGTTTCATCAGCCATCGGACTTTAAGTGGAACTGACCTTTTCATTGAGTTAAATTATATTATCAAATTAAATAATACCTATTTTGGCAAGTGGATAAAAATAAATTAATTATTAAAATAGTGATTTTAATTCAACTATACTCCAAAATAAATCAAATCGTAGTTTCTTGAGTTTTTGACGTCCAAAAATAGTGATTTCAACTAAAAAAACACGTCTGACTTTGACTTTGCATGTGTACGTATTTATGTAGTTGACTTTTATCATCTTTCGTGGTCGGTTACAATAACCTAATCTATACACTATCAGTGCAATATAACATATTATAATTCATATGTTTATTGTCCTTGGTTACGTAATAATCCTACTTGTGGGAACCTTGATTATCGAAGAATTTGGTTTGAATCGCTCGTTCTCGTATGAATTAGGATAATGGGTTCACTTTTTTCGGTACATCATTGACATTTCTTGTACGAGTTAGGATAATGGGTTCACTAATTGATAGTTCTCGTATTAATTACTATTTTTGTCAACCAATTAGGTTGCTAGGGTTCTTCCCTAATACCTACTAGTGATACTGTTCGATTCTGACGAAATTACGTAAAGGGGGAATGAAGGTCAAATGATCACATTATTAACACCAGTCTAATTCAATAACAAGATCAAAATTTAGGGTAAAGTGTATATTAGTCGTTACATTTAAAGAAATACGAAATGTAAGATTGAATTATTATTTTTTAAATGACACCCTAAACTTAGCTTCCTAAAAGCGCCTCATGTGTCTAATTTCTAAATTGTGACAAAATGTGATTTATGCACCGTCAACATTAATGCTCGGGACTTAAATGCATAGAAAAGTTGTAACGTAGGTGACTATATTAGTACATTAGAATTACAAGATAAACGCAACATCTTTAGGCATATAAAATAATTTTATATAGGCGTGACGTGACGAAAAATCAAAAGATGAAACCTAATATAATGGAAAACATATAATTAATATTAGAAAAATGAATTATTGTTTCTCGTTCCGGCTAAACCCACGACATTTCGTGATTTGATTATAGACTTTGATTAATCTAACCCGCCGTATTTTGAATAATATTAACCAATCACATCGTGAGTTAGCTCCAGCTAATCACCTAAGTAATAACTCCGTTGACTTTTGGACTTCAAATATTATTAGGAAATAATTATTTTGGAATTAATGTTTATTAAAAAAATAATCCATTTATTATAGTGCATGACATGATCACCTCAAAGACTTTCGATTTACTATAGTTTAAGTTTTTTTTTTGTTCGATTTTGATTTTTCTAGAATCTTAGGTTATTAGACAATACAAACGATGTTTTAATATTGATAATAATAATAATAATAATAATCGTGCAAAAAGCGAAGGGCGTTGCTTGGAATGAAATTGCTAGGGTTTCATAGTACCGAAAAGACGAAATCCTTCGGTCTGAGAGCCTCCACACCCCGGCCCGACAACATGTGATGATGTTAATCACTGTGGCTCAGCGGCCCAGAGATGAGAGGCCTTAACCTAATGTCCCAAGGAGCTACCCCAACATTGATGGTAACAACTCCCACACTAGGACAACACAGACGTCGAATCTAGACTCTTTGTACCTAATCTACCATCTTTGAGCCAACTGAACTATTTCCGTGCGGGCTGCTAGGGTTTCATAGTACATCATACCTTCGTGTTTTATATGTTAATAAACGTAGAGATATGTCTGTTGGAATATAATTCATCGTTTTTAATATGATATTTGCGGGTAAGCCTATCACAGGTGTTATAAAAAACAGAAGAATGCATGAGACTATCTTTGATATAAAATTAGAAAAATAGTCCATCGTGTTACACTGACGCTTGATGAATTAAGACGATTATTTTCAAAAATATAAATTATTATTATTATTTTATTAAAATTATATTAAGATTGACAAGTAGAAGAAGTGCAAAATTGACTCACAAATTAAACATTCGATAAGTGTGGTGGCATTTTGGTGTGAAAAGATGATTAATTTACTGTAAATTAGATTAACTTACCATCAACTTCTTATTATTTTATTATTATTTCATTGAATTCATTTCAAATTTATTATTTTATTTTATTATTACTTTTTATTTGCACAAATTCAAAAATAAGAGAACTAGTCTTTCAAATATATTCAAATTTTCCATTTTGGGAATTTCAATTCTGCAAAAGAGTCAAATTATTAGATTTAAAATACTAAATTAATCTTAGTTATTCTTTATTTATATTAGTTATAAAATTAAAATTAAGGACGGAATCTAATTACAAATATTTTAATTTATTATTAAAATTGTAAATGATGTAGAAATATATTTCCAAATATTGAATAGCATAGATATAATAATATTAATAATTTAAATTCCTGAATAAAATACTCATTCCATCCGTATTTAATACATAAGTAAATGAAATATTATTAGAATTGTGTAATTAAATTAATTTAAATAATAAAAATTATTTATATTTTTATTTATTAAATTATAACATCATAATCATACCATAAATTAACGAGTGGACTATACTCGTAGAGTTCCGGAAAGTACGTTGTAAGAGGTGGGAAAAGTGGAACAGAGTGAGACGCGTCGCAGCAGATCCATAAAGAAAGTAAGGGTAAAATGGGGAAAAATATCAAAGAAGAGTCGTAGGTTGGAAAAGGAAAGGCTGCACATTTTACCCGAGCAACAACTCTTCCTTTCTGCCAGAGTGTAGACGGCTAATGGAAACTGACATTACAAACCTCTCCTCTGTCTATATATATGTATATATATGTTTATATATTGCAGCCAATGCGCGAGAGGCAGCGGAACCGAGAGGAAAAGAAGAAGAAATGGAAAGAGAAGATGGTAATACTGTAGTTTGAAGGCTGTAAAAGTTTGGAGAAAGCTATTTTGGAGGTTCAACAATGGAGGGTTTGATAAATAGAGGGTTTCTCAGCGTTTCTGTTTGTGGGCAAGAAGAATTAGAGCAAATTTCTAGAGATGGTAGCCAATATAGCTTAACTACCGGCGTTTTGCCATCGCTCGGGGCGAGAAGTAATCGGAGAGTGAAGCTCCGGCGGTTCATTGTGTCGCCCTACGACCGCCGATACAGGTTACCCCCTTTTTTTCTGCCGGAGTAGTTAGCGGTTGCATTGACTATAAGGCCATTGTTTTCATGCTTTATGTGATTTAAAAAGTCGAGGGCTTGAATCGTGTGAGTTCTAGTTTTGTTTTTCTGTATATTGAATTTTTTCTTATTATTTTATAATTTTTTCCGACCTTTTTTTCTGCATCGAAGTCTGGGATTCTTGGATTTTCCTCGATGATTATTTTGCATCTATTCATCTCCATGTGATTCGATTCGATCACTGATTTTTTTTTCTCATTTCTGGCTTTTAATTTTCTGGGTGCCTGGAGAAGAGAGTACTGAGTCTAGTTCAACATCTTTATCTTTGGCTGAATCATTCAATCTCTTCGGCTTTTCTGCGAAGCAAGACTGAACAAGTGATTTGTTTTTTCTGTAAAGTCGAGGAATTTTCATAGAAATCTACTAGTTTGATCAAAAGGGTACCTCGTTTTTACTGAAAACAATTGGTGATTCTATGATCTCTACAGGTTCTGGGAGACATTTCTGATTATTCTCGTAGTTTACACCGCTTGGGTTTCTCCTTTTGAATTTGGATTCCTTAAAAAGCCAGAGGGCCCACTCGCAATAGCTGATAATGTCGTCAATGGTTTCTTCGCCATTGATATTATTCTCACTTTCTTCGTCGCTTACTTGGACAAAGCTACTTATCTCCTCGTTGATCAACCAAAGAAGATTGCTTGGAGATATTCAAGAACATGGTTGGCCTTTGACGTCATTTCAACAATCCCTTCTGAACTTGCTCAAAAAATTTTCCGATTTCAATCTTATGGCTTCTTTAACATGCTTCGACTTTGGCGTCTACGTCGTGTTAGCAAGCTTTTCTCCAGGTATCGACATTTTTCTACGCATTTTTCAACTTCCAGAGCTCGAAATCAGTCTAAGTGAGGGTTTAATTTGAAGTTGTTCATCTTCTTTTCTTTGTGATTAACAGATTGGAGAAAGATAGACATTACAACTACTTTTGGGTTAGGTGTGCCAAGCTTGTCTGTGTAAGTTCTGAAAAAAAATGGTTTCCACCAATGAATTTCATAAAAAATTGATGAGGTTTCTTCGATCAATTCCATCATATAAGATCATGAACTTGGTCTGCAGGTTACACTTTTCGCCGTTCATGCTGCAGCATGCTTCTATTATCTAATTGCTGCTCGATATCATGACCCGAAAAGGACATGGATTGGTGCTTCGATGGAGAATTTTCTTCAAGAAAGCTTATGGATAAGATATGTGACTTCCATTTACTGGTCTATCACCACTCTAACGACTGTCGGATATGGCGATCTCCATCCGGTGAATATAAGAGAGATGATTTTTGACATTTTCTACATGCTTTTCAATCTCGGCTTGACCGCATACTTGATCGGAAATATGACCAACTTGGTTGTTCATGGTACTAGTCGAACAAGGGCATTTGTAAGTTGAATTTTTGTTTGATTGTTTGATTGTTTGATTCAATGTTTATCTTTGTGTTGATTGAAGTTTATGTTTTGTTATGCAGAGAGATACGATTCAAGCTGCGACAAGTTTTGCTCAGAGGAATCAACTTCCTCCTCGATTGCAAGATCAGATGCTTGCCCATTTATGTCTAAAGTTTAGAACAGATTCTGAAGGACTTCAACAGCAGGAGAGTCTGGATTCTCTTCCGAAAGCCATTCGATCCAGCATTGCACATTATCTCTTCTACGCTCTTGTCGATAAAGTGTACTTGTTTCGTGGAGTCTCGAATGATCTGCTCTTTCAATTGGTAAATTTCTGCACTTGGGTGTGCTAAAGTTTGAATTTTGGCAACTGTTTTAGTGTTTTTAAACTCTGTTTCTGCAAATTCTTTTAGGTCTCGGAGATGAAAGCCGAATACTTTCCTCCAAAAGAAGATGTTATCTTGCAGAATGAAGCTCCGACCGACTTCTACATTCTCGTCAATGGCTCTGTGGTAACGATTTGAATTCATTAAAATCGGAGTTATCGTAAAGATTCGTTATATAATTGTAGTGATGAATGTATTTACTTCTTGCCAGGATTTAATTGTCATGAAAAATGGAGCAGAACAGGTGAGTTTTATCAACATGATATTCTCTTGGCTAGACTGAGTTTTCTTAGCATTCAAAAACTTAATTATTTGTAAAACGATTATAGGTGGAGAGAGAGGGAAAGGCAGGCGATCTATGCGGTGAAATTGGAGTTCTTTGTTATCGGCCTCAATTGTTCACGGTTCGAACGAAGCGATTGTGCCAACTTCTGCGATTGAATCGGACAACATTCTTGAACATTGTTCAAGCAAATGTTGGTGATGGGACGATAATCATGAACAATCTCCTTCAGGTAGGCAAATTTGTTCTCCTTTCAGGACTTTTCAGAATCGAAACTCGATCGGACAAAAAGGGTGACAGGAGATTTTTCCGAATTCGATCGATTGACGATGATAGTTGCGTTTTTAATGTGCAGCATTTGAAGGAACAAAAGGACCCAATAATGGAGGGTGTTTTGTTGGAGACAGAGAACATGTTGGCTCGAGGAAGGATGGACCTTCCTCTGAGTCTTTGTTTTGCGACCATGCGAGGTGATGATATGCTTCTGCAACAGCTTTTGAAAAGAGGGTTGGATCCTAATGAATCGGACAACAATGGCAGATCGGCTCTGGTATGATCTGGTTTTCAGAATCTGTTTTTTGTTTTTGATTTTTGATTTTTCTTTCTTGTTTGTTTGAATCCATTTTTGTTGGAAAACCAGCACATTGCAGCGTCTAAAGGAGTTGAAAACTGCGTTCTTCTTCTGCTTGACTATGGCGCTGACCCTAATGCCAGAGGTATGCTTCCATTATGAGAAAAAAAAAACAGTTTTTAGAAATAGTTTTTTTTTAAAAATGGTTTTTGCGATGCAGATTCTGAAGGAAGTGTACCGCTATGGGAAGCCATAGCCGGTGGTCATAAACAGGTAGTCCAAGTTCTAAAAGACAACGGCGCAAATCTTGAAAGCGGCGACATTGGCCACTTTGCATGCACCGCCGCCGAACAAAACGACCTGAAACTTCTTAAAGAAATCCACCGGCATGGCGGCGGTTTCACCCTTTCCCGGAGCAACGGCACCACCCCACTCCACGTCGCCGTCTGCGAAGACAACGTTGAAATCGTCAAATTCCTCCTCAGCCACGGCGCCGCCGTTGATGCCCCGGACATCCATGGATGGACACCCAGGGATTTAGCGGAACAACAAGGGCACGACCAGATCCAAGCACTTTTCTCTTCTTCTAAACCGCCCAAGGCTCAGTCTGTTGCCCCTCTTTTCGATAAACAGGATGAGACTCGGCTTGGAAGATTCAGGAGCGAACCGATGATTCGTCCTCAGCTGTCGGAGGTCTCCTTCTCCGGCGGAGATTGGAGTAATCATCGGCCGAGGCGGAGAAGCAGCAACTTCCATAACTCACTGTTCGGAATAATGTCGGCGGCCCAGACGGGCGACAGAGACATCTACGCTAACGGTGAAACAGAGAACCCTCCCATGTCCGACGAGAATCCGGCTAGAGTGACAATCAGTTTCCCGGAGATTGGGGAAGTAAAAGGGAAACTTGTGCTTTTGCCGGCGACGATGAAGGCGTTAAAGGAGGTCGGAAAGAAGAAATTCGGAGTGGAAGCGGTGAAAGTAGTGAGCGAAGCCGACGGAGCTGAAATCGAGGAAGTGGAAGTAATCAGGGACGGAGACCACCTTGTGTTCGTCGGAAACGGCCATCGAGTGCCGAAAACCGGTCAAAATCACGGGGGATCGCTGGTTTCTCATTCATCAATCTGAGAGATTTTATTGAATCGGGTGGTGGATTTTTGTCGGAAAATCCGGGAAGAGATCGTCGCAAGAAATGTAAATGCGAAACAGGGGACGAGCTTTTTGGTGTTTCCTCGTCCCCATCATCGTTCTGTATCCAAAATACTAATTATTTCTCTTTTTATCCATTTTAAATAGATTAAATAAACAAAAATCATCAGCCCACGTCCATGGTCCCACGACTCCGACCATGTCCCGACAGTCATGCCCACTCCCAGGTGCAGCCTTATGATTCAGCCGACGTCCCATTCCAGCTGACGTTTTGTCCTGCCCCACGACCAGGTCCAGCCCATCTTCATGTGCCAGCCCACGTTCTGGTCCTGCCCACATCCATAGTCCAGCCACGTCTTTGTCCAACCCACATGCATAGTCCAGCCCATGTCCATGGTTCACCCCGCATCCTAGTCCGGCCGACGTCAAGGTCCAGTCCACGTTGATGGTGGAGCCAACGTCCATGGTACCACCCACTTTTTAGTCCAAGCAACTTCCTGGTCTGGCCCGATATATTGGCCCACAACCTGCCCATGTCCATGTCCAGCCCACGTCTTGCTCAAGCCAACGCCCATAGTTCAGCTTAAGTCCATGGTATAGCCCACGTCTATGTCCAGCCAACGTTTTGATCCAGCCCACGTCTTAGTCTAGCTCACGTCCATTATTCAGCCCAAGTCTTGGTCCAGCCCTTGTACTGCTCTAGCCCGTCAATGGTGAAGCCAACGTCAAGGTCCAGACCATTATTCAGGTCAAGCCCAAGTTCTGGTCCAGCACACGTCTTAGTCGAAACCACGTCCACAATCCAGCCCAAGTCCATGTAAAGCCCACATCTTAATCTAGCCCACACTTTGCTCTAGCCCACGTTCTGGTCATGCTCACGTCCTGGCTCAGCCCAAGTCAATCCCACGTCTAAGTCCAGCCCACGTTATGGTCCAGCCCACGACAATGGTCCCGCTCAAGTCTATGTCCAACCCAGGTCCATGCCCACATGCTGATCTAGCCAACGACTGTACCAGCCCATGTCATGGTTTAGCCCAAGTTCATGTCCAGCCTACGTGCATGATCCAGCTCAAGTCTCGGTCCAGCCAGCGACAATGATCCCGCCCAAGTCCACAGTCAAGCCCATTTAAAGATCCAGCCCACACTCTGGTCCACCCTACAGTCTGGTCCACTCCAAATCCTGGTTTAGACCATATTTTGGTCCAGTAGACGTTCAGATCCAGCCCATGTAAATGGCCCAGCCCATGCCATGTTTAGCCGAAGCAAATGGCCCCGCCCAAGTCTATGATCCAGTCAACTTCGTAGTTCAGCCCGTTCTGGTCCCGCCCAAGTACATCGTCAAGCCCATTTTCAGGTCCAGCCCACCCTCTGGCCCAGCCCATTTCTTGGTTTAGCCCACGTCCATGCAAAGACCATGTTCTAGTCCAGCCCACGTCTTGGTCCAGCCCACAACTTGCTTAGCCTACTTCTTGGTCTGGCCCACGTCGTGGCCCAGCTCTGGTCCATGGTACATCACAAGTCAATGGCCCACGTCCAGGTGGAGCCACGTCCTTATCCAGCCCATGTCAATGTCCAGTCCACGTTCAGGTCCAACCAAAGTCCATGCCCACAGTCCAGCCCACGTAATTGGCCGAGTCCATGTCATGGTTTAGGCCAATTAAATGGCCCAAGTCTATGATCAAGTGAACGTTGTGGTCCAGCCTACGTCCATGATCTAACCCACGACCATGATCCCTCCCAAGTCCATAGTCAAGCCCATTTGACAGTCCAGCCCATGGCCTATCCAGCGCAAGTCCATGTTCCAGCCCACGTTCTGGTCCAGCCCACTTTTTTGTCCAGCCCACGTCCATGTCTAGCAAACGTCATGCTCAATCCTACGTCTTGGTCCAGGCTACGTCCTGGCCCAGCCCAGATCTATGGTCCAAATAAATGGCCTACGCGCAGGTCGAGCCCAAGTTTTTATCCAACCCAGGTCTAGGTCCAGTCCATGTTATGGTCCAGCCCGCGTTCTGGTCCAACAAATGTCAATGCCCACATGCTGATCCAGCCGACGTCAGTGGCCCAGTCATTGTCATGGTTTATGCCAAGTAAACGTTGTTGTCCAGCCGACGTTTCAAGTCCAGGCCATGCCCTAGCCAGCCCACGTCTGTGGTCCAGCCCACGACTATGGTCCAGCCTAAGTCTATTGTCCATCTTAAGTCCATGGTGAAGCCCATTTTCAGCAAGCCATTTTAGACCCACCCCACGGACTGATCTAGTCCACGTCTTGGTCTAGCCAATGACTCTGTTGTCCAGCCTACCTCTTGCTCCAGCCCAAGTTCTTGTCCAGCCCACGTCTATGATCCAGCCCAAGTTCATGGTCCCGCCCAAGTCCATGGTCAAGTCGATTTTTAAGTCCAAGCTACGTCTATGGTCCAGCCCACGACTATGGTCTGGCCCACGACTATGGTCCGTTCCAAGTCCATGGTCAAGCCCATTTTCAGCAAGTCATTTTTAGGCCCACTCGACGGACTGGTCTAGTCCACTCTTGGTCTAGCCAATGCCTCTGTCCAGCCCAAGTTTATGTCCAGCCGACGTCTTGGTCCAGCATCCTGCTCTAGCCCAGGTTCCAGCCACGTCCATGTCTACGCCACGTGTTGGTTGAAGCTACGTGCTGCTCTAGCCCAGTAACAGCCCACTTCTGACAATGTCCACCCCACGGCTATGGTCCTGCCCAATCTATCCCACATTCTAGGACACCCTCCCTCTGGCCCAACCCATGGCCTGATCCAGGCCAAGTCCATGTCCAGCCGACATCTGACCACAGCCGAAGTCTGGTTTAGCTCAAGGCACGATCCAAACCACGATATTGGGCCAGCCCATAATTATGATTGGACCATACAAATTCTTCGGCCCTTATTCACTATCCAGCCCAACCCCATGTTCCTGCCTACACCAATGGGTCCAGGCCAAGTGAATGGTCCACGTCAGGGTCCACCTTTGAATGATCCGGCCCGAGTTATTGGTTCAGCCCAAGGTTGTGGTCGCCACGAGCATGACCCAGCCCCCGGACAACAGTAATTCAAAACGTAATGCATTTTATACATTGGTTCAAGCTTAAGTCAACTCGAACGTCTACTGCCACTGCCACGCAGAACCCAGTCATAATATACAAAAATAACACATTCTAAATAACCGATGTGGGACATCAATCTACTTTATTCTTCTATCGAAATTATTTTCAAATTTTAAATACCAAAATCGACGAAGAAGATTTTAGACCAATGCTCACAAATTGATAAATCATCTTTGCACCCCACGTTGAAAATCTTTCATCTCTACGACCAACATCCACAACTTTTCAAGTCTCTGAATCACGGTTACAGCTCCAAATTCTTCCATGAGCCAACAGAGATCATCCATTTTCTCTCCTTTTAGAAATGTGAGAATAATTGATTTCCTCCCCAATCCCACCTATAAAAGCTTGAGCATTTGCAGTCGTTCTGGATCCAATTTCGGTGGTGTATAGCAACCATGAAGATCCTCCACTATGTACTCCTACATGTTGAATGTAAAAAATCAAATTATTTCCTTTTTGTCCATAATTTGATAGAGGTAATAATAAAGCATGCATTTGTGATTATCAGAACACCTTAGTTAACTCCCTGGTGGGAATGTGGTAGTGTCTTTGCCAGATCCTCTGAATGGCCATCGTTGCAGCAAGAAAACCATAAGCGATGCCAAGAATAGCAAAGATGACAACAAAAGCGATAACAAGTGCAAAGCAGGCTTCCATTGATGCGGGCGGGAAAATAATCCAAGATACCCCACCCATACCAACAATTATGGCACCCTGCTACTCGTGAGGAGCAATGAAGTATGAGCCCAAAAAAACCAAGCATGACAAAGAAGGCCATTACTCCTGCAATAAAAATAAGATGAGAAAATTTTAAATGGAATAAAAAGCTCTCAATTTCTCCGTATTAAACTGGGATAACCAGTAAAATAAAGACCCAGGAATATAGAGGGCATAAAATTCAAAGCAGAAAGAAATGTCCATACAAATTTCAGCAAATATTTTTGCATTCCAGGACAATCAAATACGATAAAGGTGTGGATACGCATATAACGGATACCATCGATTCAATTTCAACGAGCAAATCAATTATCTGACAAAAGATTCACAAACAAGGTTTACCTATACAATAGTAATTGGATGTCTGGACAGTATGCGATCCCATCCATCGCTGAAGGAATTTCTAAAGGCCCCATCTCTGTCAGTAATATAGGCAAAGCCTCCAATTGCAGCAATTACCTGACAAAAGAAAGAGAGACTGTGTTTTTGGTTCTCTTAAAAAGAAATGTACTATTCGCATTTCCTTTACCATATTTTATTTCACCGGAAAAATCCTTAAAAACATAATTTCGTTTTAAAACTCACAGTTTGTACAGCGAGAAAAACAAGGAGAACATCCCTTGCCACGAAGAGTCTAAACTTTACTCTGCGCCATACGTAGTCCTCCAACGTTATAGTTTGCAGATGAAATTGGGCCTTGCAGGTAGTGCAATGTGAAAACGCAAAACCTTCCTAGATAAAGTGATTCTCCATAAGTACATTGACATAAGAAGTAAAAATCCAAGCTACGAATTTCCATTTACCTTAACTGAACGCCAGTGATCAAGGCATGAGCGATGAACGAACTGCTGAGTACCTTTGCGTTTGCACGGGGATATCAAGTCGTCATCTGCATAGTCAAGTGAAAAGACTTTGATGATCAAAATACGAAAATAGCAATCTATTTTGCATTTTTTTACTGAAACATAAATTCCTATCTTGGCAATAGAAATGCATCAAATAGGAAATTTCCACAATTAAAGAAAAAAAGCAACCTGACAAAGCATACTATTCTAAAACCTAATTAAAAATGCCAAATTATTTCACCATTGAAATAAGAAACTGGTGATAAATCAAAACAAAATTTACAATGTTCACCAGCTTCAGAACCGTCTCTCAAGGCAGATGCGACAACAGGGAATGGAACCAGCTTCATTGTCATCCTCTCTAATCTCACTTGAGCTCCCGGGGGATAAATTCTCCTGATTCTCAAGCAGAGGATCGGACTCACTAGCAATTTGCGTACTCGGTGGCTCTAATTGCACTTCCCTTCTCATTGAAAGTCTTCAACCACAAAAGAACAATTCAAAACCTTAAAAATTACATTTTATGCAACCAAAAAAAAATCCAGGCAAAAACAAATCTCCAAATGGCGAACTTTCAACAATTTCATCTTATAAATTTCATCTCGGAGGCTCAACTAGCATCAACCCCTCCAAATAACAATATAGAATGAATAACTGATCAGAAGAGAAATCAAACAAGATCAAGAAACATACAGCGAGTAAATTTTTAACCAAGGCAGGAGTAAGAAACTTGGGGAGACCTCAATCAAAATGGAGGAATTATTGATGGCCAGCTACTGTGGAGGTTGATCACAGATTGATCATTGAAGGCCCAAACTAGACATTTCCCCTTCTTGGGCTGGGCTACTAGATTGTCTTCTACTATATTTAATTATTATTATTTTATTTGGGAAAAATGTAAAATTTAATTTAATTTTTAATCAATTCACACTTTAAAGTTGACTTTTTTCTTAGTTATAATTCTATTGAAGATGTGGGCATTAATGCGACCCACGTTTTGAATACAATAAGGGGTTGAAGAGCTCGCTAAAGAGGCATGTGTAGGAATAGACAAAATCAGATTAAAATTATAAATTGGACTAAAATTATTAATTTTAATACAGTCTTGATTTTAATTTTTTAAAAATTAGTTATAAATTAATTTAATTAATTAAATTTTAATTTAAATATGATAAAAAAATATTTTATTGTTATATTTTATTTTTTAAAAAAATTAAAATAAAATTAGATTTAAAAACTGAACTAAAAGGTGTGATGGCAGTAAAATGGATAGTAAATTATAATTCTAATTTTATTTGAAATAAAATCGAGTTAATCTTATCACGTGCAGTGGTAATCATTTAAGGCAATGATTAAGCATGTTTATGCATGTTGTTCGTCCGATGGCAGTAAAAGGTGTGATTTTGAGGTGGGTTTTCAGGATCTTAATCCGCAGGAACAAAAGGGTATTTTATCGGGCGGTGAAAGTGTAGATTTTCAGAGAAAATTGAAAAGAAACATCGACCGTCTGATTTAACAGAGAAATCGCATTGTGATTGTAGTCTAGAAGAACATTCAAACGAGGCAGCCGCCGTCTTTGATCCTTTGGATACGCGTCTGCTTCGCCGCTTTCATCTGTGGCTTCTAATTCTCTGCCGCTTCTTTTAGTTCTTTTCTTCCACTTGCTATAAATCTTCTTCCTGTTCTCTGGTTCCTATTTTTTAAGCTTCTCTCTCTCTCTACCTCTCTTTGGTTCGATTTATTTTGTGGGAGGTTCCAGCCATTCGTGGTGGGATTTGGGTTTTCAGGTTAGTTTCTGGATCTGAGTTATGATTTCATGTTCATCATGGATAATTGATTGTCATTCGAATTCTGA
Organism: Begonia fuchsioides; assembly: GCA_003255005.1. Lineage (NCBI taxonomy): Eukaryota > Viridiplantae > Streptophyta > Magnoliopsida > Cucurbitales > Begoniaceae > Begonia > Begonia fuchsioides. Next base: position 543,602 of record QAOC01014055.1, read on the forward strand.
TCTTTCGCTCCATTTCTCCAAAATTTCCTTCGATTTTTCTGCTTTCGTGTTTAATTTTCCGATTTGGTTCTACTGCTGCGTTAGTTCTTTAACTTTTCGATTTGAAGCTGAAACTATTCAACTCTCGAATGGAGTTTCTAACCTGAGTTTCTAGTCTGGGTTTACTCGCATTTCCCGTTTTTCCGAATCTCTGAACATGGGTTTGATTTTTAGATTTGATTGAATGATTAGATCTCTTCTTCCGCTCAATCTGATTGAGTTTATCTGAATTTTCTGATCAGGGAAACATGGCGGAATTGAGGCTAAATACACCTTTAATCCCACCAAGATCATCTCGAAACCTCCCAGATTTCAAAAACTCCATTAAACTAAAATATGTGAAGCTTGGCTATCACTACCTCATCACCCATGGAATGTTCCTTTTCCTCTCCCCTCTAGTGGTTGTCATTGCTGCCCAGTTATCCACTTTCTCTTTCCAAGATCTTAATGTTCTATGGCAGCATCTTCAATATAACTTAATTTCTGTGATTATCTGCTCAGCTCTTCTTGTTTTCCTTTCAACCCTCTTCGTTGTTACTCGTCCTCGGCCGGTATATCTTGTCAACTTCTCTTGTTACAAACCGGAGGAGGCCCGGAAGTGCACAAAGAAGATCTTTATGGACCAATCTACAATGACGGGAACATTTTCCGATGAGAATCTCAATTTCCAGCGGAAGATTCTAGAGAGATCTGGATTGGGGGATTCCACTTACTTACCCGAGGCTGTTCTTAATATTCCTCCCAACCCATCGATGAAAGAAGCAAGAAAAGAAGCCGAGGCTGTAATGTTCGGTGCCATTGACGAGCTTTTTGCAAAAACCTCTGTTAAACCGAAAGACATTGGGATATTGATTGTGAATTGTAGCTTGTTCAATCCAACTCCATCTCTCTCTGCAATGGTGATCAACCATTACAAGCTCAGAGGCAATATTGTAAGCTATAATCTTGGTGGAATGGGTTGCAGTGCAGGCCTAATCTCCATTGATCTTGCCAAGCAACTTCTTCAGGTCCATCCTAACTCCTATGCTTTAGTAATCAGCATGGAGAACATTACTTTGAACTGGTATTTCGGCAATGATCGATCAAAGCTCGTCTCGAATTGCTTGTTCCGAATGGGAGGAGCTGCGATTCTTCTTTCGAACAAAAGTTCGGACAGAAGAAAATCAAAATATCAACTTGTCCACACTGTCCGGACCCACAAAGGCGCCGACGATAAGTGCTTCAGCTGTGTCACTCAAGAGGAGGACTCAAATGGGAAGATAGGAGTGACCCTATCGAAGGATTTGATGGCCGTGGCTGGCGATGCATTGAAAACAAACATCACGACTTTGGGCCCTTTGGTTTTGCCTATGTCCGAGCAGCTTCTTTTCTTCGCGACATTAGTAGGAAAAAAGGTTTTGAAGATGAAGATCAAGCCGTATATACCAGATTTCAAACTGGCTTTTGAACATTTCTGTATCCACGCCGGAGGAAGAGCGGTTTTGGACGAGCTCGAGAAGAACTTGCAGCTATCGGAGTGGCATATGGAGCCGTCTAGGATGACATTATACAGATTTGGCAACACTTCCAGCAGTTCTTTGTGGTATGAACTGGCTTATACAGAAGCCAAAGGAAGGATCAAGAAAGGAGATAGAACATGGCAGATTGCTTTCGGCTCGGGATTCAAGTGCAATAGCGCTGTGTGGAGGGCTCTTCGAACCATTGATCCGGCAAAGGAGAAGAGTCCTTGGATGGACGAGATTCATCAATTTCCGGTTGACGTTCCAAAGGTTTCCACGATTTGAAGATCGAAGATGGGTTCATTTGGTTAGCTTTGTTCTTCCCTCTATTGAGATCTTTGAGAATTTGAATTTGCCTCTAGACTTAGATTGCTAGTTGTGATTGATTCATGGAAGGCAATATATTTTTTCTTTCTCATCTTATGAAGATTTCTCTGTTGTATTTTGATTGTGCTGTGCCATTATCATGTTCTTGTCAATGTTCATCTTCGGCCTAAGTACCCCGCAACAATCTAATTTCGGTGTACATTGTCACACATTCGATCTTATGGACGATCATAAAATAAGGAAATAGTTCTTGTATTTAAGATTACCCACTCGGTAAATACTAGGTCGAGGTGATGTTTACGCGTCTTTTTCTCTATTTCATCGATTTTTTACTTGTGGTCTCTCCATTTTGTAGGTCAAAACCAGTTAAAATTTTACTGCGCTGTAAAAAATGAGTCCTTGTTCCAAACTTGACCAAAAACCAGATAGAAGTCTAGTTATCAACTTTCGAAACTTTGGGCTCGGACTCTGGCTCCAGTTTCGGTTGTGGTTACTTTAATTCGAGAAAATTGATTCTCAGCCTCAAAGAGATGGTGGGAAATGAGTAATGTTGGTGGAAGAAAGAAATGAAAAAGCAAATCTTATCTTCAAACCATGAGACCTTCCATGGCAATTTTTTCAAATCACAAATCTCTTCTACAGTGTGTCCTCATCCTCCACCATCTTCCATCAACTCTCACCATGACTCCATTTTCACCATCATCTATTCTCTCTACTCTCCTCATCTTTCCACACTCGGATCATCTAAGTGGTCGGTCTATTGTTTGCTCGTAATTTTAACTTTGAATAAAAAACATAGAAAATTCCGAGTTTCAATAAAATAAGCAAATCTAACCCTTAGTTTGAAGGAAATGACAAAATAAACCCTGGCAGACAGGTTCATTTGCTACCAATAGTGACCCTACATAAGAGATTCTCTTACACTAGTTGTTGTTATCTCTATGGTTACAAAATACCCAAATGTCGAAATCCTTGTGCTGACATGCCGAGAACCGGACCCCGGGTAGAGTTGCCACAGGCCGAATGCCCTCTCGGCGAACAAAAGACACAAGCCACGTAAGGAAAACATGAGGTACGAGAAAGCTTTCTCACTATATAATCTCCAAAAACCTTCTTATATTACTCATCAAATTCTTGGCCTTTTCAGCTATTTTCTTAGTAAATTCTTCTCACTCTCGACCAAGTATTTGAAATATGTCTCCCATGGCCATTGCAGACGAGTTCTACTACCTCCCGCCCTGCCGCGTAGAAGGAGACGACGACGACGATGATGGCCACTACGATTTTGCTCCGGCCGCGTGAAAATATGCAGCAAACCGTCATCCATTTAGATCGAGTTTAACTGATGATATTTACAATACCCTAAGTTTTGCTGGTGTGATAGTTTGGTTAAAGTTGTAATAGTATTTATTATTATGAAGTGATAAGTAGACTTCCTATGACAATGATTTGTGCCATGATTAAACAATTCCGACTTCGATGGAACTGCATCCGGGCGTTTTTCTTACCCCAACTCCCTCATTTTCTGCCTCACTTTCGTCACATCTTTCCATCGATCGGATCGAGCGTAAATATTCGCCAAAAGTGTATTGACACTTGAATCAATCGATTCAATGCCCACTAGCCGTTTAGCTAGCCGTTCTCCCATTTCGACATTTCCATGGATTCTACAAGCACTAAGTAAAGCACCATAGAGAGGAATTATACTCTTATTGTTCTCATTTCGAATCTCTACTATCAATTTTTCCGCTTTGTCTAACAGCCCAGCTCGACCAAGTAGGTCGATCATACACCCATAATGCTCGACCTTCGGCTTCATTCGGTACGTGACGTACGTCTCCTTCATCGAGTTGAAGAACCTTCGACCTAAATCGACCAATCCGGCATGGCTACAAGCACTCAAGACTCCAATAAACGTGATATCGTCAGGTTTAACTCCTTCGCTTCCCATTTCATAGAAAAGCTCGAGAGCTTTACTTGTCTTTCCATTCGCTGCAAGGCCACAAATAATCGACGTCCAAGAAGCCGTATCTTTATCCTTTAACGTGCAGAAAATTTCCAATGATTCGTCGATGGAGCCGCATTTTGAGTACATTTCAACAAGAGCGGTTCCAACTATGGCGTCCATCTGAATCTCATTTTCTTTCAAGTATCCATGAATCCATTTCCCTTGCTCTAGAGCACCCACTTGAGCACAGCCTGTGAGAAGACTAACGACTGTAAATTTATCAGCTTTAACCTTTTCGATCTGCATTTCGCGAAATAACAACACTGCCTCGTTGAAACGATTGAACTGCACGTACCCATTAATCATGGCCGTCCATAGAACAAGATCCTTAACTGGACTTCTCTCGAACAACTCTCTTGCTTCTTCCAAATTTCCACAGTTTATATACCCTGATATTATGCTCGTCCAACAAATCACGTTTTTCTTCGTCATCTCAAAAGATTTTCCTCGCTATGATCATATGCCCACATTTAGCATACAAATCCAACACAGAATTGCTAATTATAGTTGTAAATCCAAGTTCTTCTCTGACGTAGCAATGAATTTCTTTACCAAGCTCTAGATTTCTTAATGCTGTACAGGCAGAAAGAGTACTAACTACAGTAGCCTCATCAGGCTTCTCGTTGCTCTCCATTTTCATCCTTCCGAAAACATCAATAGCCTCCTCGAATCTTCTGCTCCTGACATATCCAGAAATAAGAACATTCCAAGAAACAGAATCTCTTTCAGGCATTTTCTCAAACATCTTCCGGGCGCAATCGGAAAAGCCCAATTCCCCGTACATATCCATGAGTGAATTACAGACATAGTTATCAAAGTCCATCCCAGTTTTCACGACAAAACAATGAATCTTTTCTCCCTCCAGCACCTTCCTTAAGCACCCAACGGCCTTAAGAACAAACGGGTAAGTAAAATTATCAGGCCACAACTGGTCTTCCCTCAGTTTCTCAAAAAAGAAAATGGCTTGTCTGAATCTACCACTCTTCACCAGTCCTTTGATCATGACATTGTAAACGAAAAGATTCGGGTTTTCGATGTAACTGAACACCTTTTCTGCGTAGTTCAAGATTGCGCGAGATGGGTCGGCGCAAAAGGCGACGAGCTTGTTAAGAGCGTCCGGGTCCTGACCGAGACCGAGCCGGAGGATCTGGGTCTGGATTTGCTTGAGCTGGCTCAGACAGTTGCAGTTTAGAAGATATCGAATGCATGATTTTTTAGAGAGCTTGAAGGCGAAAGAGGAAGTTGAATAGAAGCAGAAACGGCGGGAGAGGAAGCACAAGACTCGAAGGTTGGGCTCGGAGATCATTTTGCGAACAAATGAGAGCAGCAAATTGTCTGAATTTTCAAAATCTATTTCCGAATCTAATGGTTTAGCTTCAATCAACGTCATTCATATAAAAAAAAAACTAAAGAACAACATCGTACTTGGCTCATCAGGAGCTTCAGTACCTAAGAATAAGATGACATCAAGTTCGGAGAAACTAAGAAAAGCATTCATTGCCTTTGGTGGGCAGAGACCGACCAGGTTTTTTCATCGAATCTTTATAATAATATTAATTGTATTTTCAATTAAATACTTTATAATTAAATGTATTTTTAAACTAACACTTAAATTTATAATAATATTAATTGCGGGTCCTTGAGTATTGACCCTTCTGGTGGCTTCTATAAAAAGTAGAGAAGAAAGTCCAATTTAGGAGCAGTGAATACTTTTTGGTCCTCTTAAGCTGAGATAATTTGTCAAGCTTTCAACTAGTGAAATCCAAATCCCGATCCCAAGGTGAAGAAATATGACCATGTCTTTCTGCATTTGTCTCTCGCATGGCTTCTCTCTCTCTTACCCTCCCACCCAGTTCGCCCATACCATCTTTCAAAACCCACAAAACTCAGCAGTTTCTGCAACCCCAGTTCGCCAAACTAACTGAAGATGTCGGACGAGCCCAATTTTCAGGCACATCTTTCTTCAACCACTTATCCCATCTCTGCAAAGATGGCCTACTTCGAGAAGCTGTCCGCTTGGTCACCGAAATGGAAGTTTATAATGATCAAATCGGTCCCGGTATCTACGGCGAATTGCTTCAAGGGTGTGTCTACAATCGAGATGTGTCCGTTGGTCAGCAAATTCACGCACGGATTGTTAAAAATGGTCATTTATACGCGAGTAACCAATATTTACAGACGAAATTGGTAATTTTTTATGCAAAATGCGACATTGTAGAGGTCTCCAACTGTTTGTTCAGCAGGTTAAGTGTACAGAACGTGTTTTCTTGGGCAGCCATTATTGGATTGAAATGTCGAATGGGGTTAAACGAAGAAGCTTTGTTAAGCTTAATTGAAATGTTTGTAAATGGTTTTCCTCTAGATAACTTTGTCATTCCTAACGCATTGAAGGCATGTGGTTCTAATCTGCAGTGGATAGGGATGGGAAGGGTGATTCATGGTTATGCAGTGAAGTTGGGTCTAATTGGGTGCGTCTACGTCTCGAGTAGTCTTATTGATATGTATGGCAAATGTGGAGTTTTGGATGATGCAAAGAAGGTGTTTGATAAAATGCCTGAAAGAAATATAGTGGCTTGGAACTCAATGATCGTTGTTTATGTACAAAATGGGCTAAATGAAGAAGCCTTCCAAGTATTTTATGATATGAGAATGGATGGTATTGAACCAACAAGAACCACGATTTCGAGCATTCTCTCGGCTTCAGCAAATTTAGGTATGATTGAAGAAGGTAAGCAGGGGCATGCTATTGTAACATTATTTGGATTATATTTGGATAACATATTAGGTAGTTCTTTAATAAACTTCTACTCTAAAATCGGGTTGTTTGAGGATGCTGAAAGTTGCTTTGTTAGAATACCAGACAAAGATGTAGTTACATGGAATTTACTCATATCTGGTTATGTTCAATCTGGACAAGTTGATAAGGCCTTGAATGCATGTTGTTCAATGAGATCAAAAAATTTTAGATTTGATTCGGTTACTCTTTCTTCGATCTTGGTTGCCTCATCAGATACGGGGAATTTGAATCTAGGAAAAGTCGGACATTGTTTTTGTATTAGGAATAGCCTCGACTCAGATGCTGTAGTATCGAGTAGCATAATCGATATGTATGCAAAATGCAATAAAATAATCGAAGCTAGAAGGGTATTCAACTCCACGGTTACTAGAGATCTTGTGTTATGGAATACAATACTGGCCGCCTATGCTGAATTAGGTCAAAGTGGGGAGACCTTGAGATTGTTTTATCAAATGCAATTGGATGGTGTATCGCCTAATGTGCAATCATGGAATACTGTGATTTTAGGGTTTTTAAATAATGGTCAGGTAAATGAGGCAAAAGAGACGTTTTTGCAAATGCGGGCAGTTGGAATGTTGCCTACGGTCGTTTCTTGGACTACTCTCATCTCGGGATTGGCTCGGAACGGTCTTGGAGGTGAAGCATTTGAAACATTTGAAAAAATGCAAGAAGATGGTATCAAGCCTAATATTGTGTGTATCATTTGTCTTCTCTCGGCTTGTTCGAATCTAACTTCCTTACGATACGGAAGAGCAATTCATGGGTATATTACAAGGCACGAGCTTTCAATTGTTACCTCCCTTATAAACATGTATGCTAAATGTGGATGCATAATAAGAGCAAAAAGGGTATTTGATTCGGTCTCGCAGAAACAAATAGCTGTTTATAACTCGATGATTTCTAGTTTTGCTTTACACGGACAGGCCAAAGAAGCTCTTTCTCTCTTTAGAAGCCTAAAAGAGGAAGGTGTTGACGCGGATTACATAACCTTTATGAATGGTCTGAATGCTTGCAGCCATTGCGGCCTAATGAAAGAGGGCTTGGAGCTTTTTATCGACATGGTCTCAAACTCTGGAATAATTCCTGGAATCGAACATTTTGGATGTCTCGTCAATATTCTTTCTAAATGTGGTAATTTGGATGAAGCTCTTAAGCTTCTTATGGAAATGCCTTGTGAGCCAGATGCTTATATATTAGGCTCATTGCTTGTTGCATGTAGAGAGCATGGTAACTTTGAACTAGAGGAATGCTTACTTAAATACCTAGTGGAATTAGATCCGAAAAATTCTGGAAACTATGTGGCCCTTTCAAATGCGTACTCAACCACAGGACGATGGATTGATGCATTGAAAGTAAGAAAGTTCATGAAAGAAAAGAGGCTCAAGAAGAATCCAGGGTGTAGCTGGATTGAAATCGAAGAAGAAATCCACTCTTTCTTTGCAGGAGATGAATCACACCCGAAAGCTAAGGGTATTCGTACCATATCATCATTGCTGAGTTCGGAGATTCATGTTTTGGGATAATTTTTTATCATAAGTTCATCGATTTTTTCTTTGGGAGAAGTAATTTGTAGAGAATAGTGGCCAAAACAACTACATTTTCTTCAGTACATGCTTGTGAGCACTACTTCATTGATTCCCAGCTCATATTACTGCTTTTTGGTTGATTCTACTCAGTTTGAAGAATTAACTGCTGTCAGGTATCAAATGTACTTAATTTCTTATTTCTTAGCCTTTGTTCTTGGAAGCAACGCTGTAGACTAGTCTATGCTCAGAAGCCATCTTAGAATCTGTTTTTGGAAGCTGTTTCTGAACAACAACAAAATAAAACAAGGATTTTTACTGATTTCTTTTTTAATAGAATCAGCTTATGAAGAAAGTTTTATACCGTTTTTAGAAAGCATTTTTTTACATTGTTTTAATCGTTAAAAAACACATTAGAATATATGATTGACTTCCTATCATTCTTTTTTTTTTTTCTGTTGTGAAAGATAGTGCATAATGGCTGTTATTTTGCTAGATTCAAAGAATATGAAGTTTCTGGGTAAGTCGTAATTAGAAATCCAGATGCGAAATAACTTTCTAAAACACATTTTGACACCAAAAAGGCCGAGTCATTGCTGGTAAAATTCAAAAACTATGAAGTTTTATAGCTAATCCACACTTGAAAGCATTGCTGCAGATCTGACACTAAAATAGCTTCCATGTATGCAACTCTGATTATTCCTTCCACTTGTTATTTCTTCTACCATTTATTGCATTTCTATTTTTTTGCATTATTATAAAAAAATGGTACTGTTTTTATGCATTTCCTTGCTATCAGAACAGCTGTAGGGACTCTATCGAAGCAGTGTTTTTTCCTCCTCTTTGCAAGCATTGAAAACTACTAGTCATTAAGATTTTACTTCTGATGGATTAGATTCTCTTTCGTTGAAGTCTCAAATAATTGGAACAAAAGCATAGAAAACACATCAAAAGACGATGTGAAAAAGACCGTTGCTGGTTTGAAAGTGACGTGGCAAAACATCCAGAGATCTAAAGTCTTTCCAGCAGACCATTAATTCCACAACTACAAAAGTTTTCTTAATTCTTCTGTTCTTTTTCATGTTTTATGGATCGTCGTGTTCTTGTTAATGCACTTATTTTCAATGATTTATGCTTTTCTTGTTAATGCACTTATTTTCAATGATTCATGTTCTAGACAAGTTAATGTTATGTTTACACTATAATCTCTCTGACATGATATATCAGTGAATGAGATATAAATGTCTTCAGAGCGTGAGATTAACGTGGAAAATTGAGCGTTACTTTTATCAGGAACAATCGAGCATGGATCAAAATGGTGTTTTATGCGTTAATTAGCGAGTTCTACAAGTTAAAAGGTTGGTGTGCAAGTTCCAAGCTAGCTGAGAAAACTTGAAGAGCTTAGTGGTTGTACCCTCCAAAGACATGGGCAATAGAGCTTGCACTTAGTGGATGAGATAAAGCTTTTGAGTTCATCACTCATTGCTCACGCCTCCCACCTTCTTCCATGTTCAATTTTTGATATTACATAATTTTATGATCTTTTTATTGTAAATAATTACGTGTCAAATATCAATTATTATAATAAATAAATTATATTTAATAATTAATCCTAAGATTAGTCTTGGAGATTTGGTCAATTTAGATTGAACACTTGGCTTTCTTTCTTGACCTAAAACTTGCAAGTCAAGATTAGGATTTGGCTTCGACTCTACTCCAATCTCAATTGACTTCACTCTCCATCTTCATCTTCTTGTTTGTTTGTCTGTTGGGTGTCCTTAACTTGTGCTTTAACAACACTCTTCTCTCTCTCTCTCTCTCATAAGTTCCATTGACCAACGAAATACCCACGTAGTAAACTCAACAAAATCCAAACCAACCCAGCACTTTACTTCATCACGCTCTTCCAGCCAACCAAACCATCAAGAACAAGAGTGTTCAAAATAAAAAATAATAACAACAAAATGTAAAAGAAAAAAAAACCCAAGGGACCCACAAATGTATGAACAGTTTTTTCCAATGGGACCCCCAAACTCTCCCTTCGTCCTTATGGGGTGCGCGTCCTCGGCGGGGTCCTGGCCTCCGTCGGGGGAGTGTGGCCCTCCGAGCCTTTCGAAGGATCGTCGGAAGACTGCCGTAATCCGTCGTCAGTCTCCCCACGGCTTACGTCGTCGATCATCCGTACGATTTCTTCCATCGCCGGCCTCTGCTCCGGCACCATGGCCACGCAGCTCATCGCTATCTGCAACAGCTGAACCATCTCTTCTTCAATGCTGTGGTACCTCATCAGCTCCACGTCGAAAACCTCCGCCGTCCACTCTTCCCGGACCACCGACTGCACCCACCGGGGTAGGTCGATCCCTTCGTCTCCGAGCGACGCTTGGTTCGGCGCTTTTCCGGTCAGAAGCTCCAAAAGCAGCACTCCGAAGCTGTACACGTCCGACTTGAATGTCACTTTACGGGTCTCGACCACCTCCGGTGCGCGGTATCCGGCCACCCTATTCGGCGGTGTTGCAGTGCCGAACAGCGGGTTGAGTCCGAAATCTGAAAGGCAGGCTTCATTGTTTGGTCGGAGGAGGACGTTGGAAGACTTGAGGTTGCCGTGGACTATGTTGGCTGACACGTGTAGGTGCGCTAAGCCTCTCGCGGTGGTTGTGGCTATTCTCATCCGGTTTTCCCAGTCCAGCGGCGTGCGGCCGGACCCTCTGCTGCCTGCGACAGAATTCCCATCAATTCCGATCAAATTTATTTCTATTTTATTGATGCTGACAAGCCAAACCAAGCAAAGCTGGCACCCATCATCGTTGTTTAAAAAAAATAAAATCAGACTTTCCAATTCTCTCAATCTCATACAGCTCCACAACTCAAGAACAGACTTCAAAAGATTATTTTTGTTTCCAAAAGCAGAGGAAAAACTCAGTTGGCTTAGTCAGAATAACCCATAAAACACTCATGGGTGCTTTAATTGACCAAATGTCATGACAAACTGGGTCGAGGAGCAAAGTTCGCACCAGTCGGGGAAACAATGTAGTGGGAAGAAGGAAGAAAAAAGAAGTTTTAAAGGGCAAAAATAAAGAGAGACAGCTGAAAAAACATGTTTGAACAGAAGAGGAACTCGACAGTGAATCTAGCAATCTGATGCTCATCTTGTCTTGGCAATAGAGAAATTTCAATGCCCACAAACCATTTCAAAACTAGAAAATCAAACATTGATAACGATCGAAAAAAACAGAAAGAAAATGGACAAAAAATGGATAAAATCGTACCGTGAAGTGAGGCAGATAAGCTGCCGGAAGGCATGTAATCAGAAACAAGCAATTTCTCATCCTTAGAATAGTAAAATGCTCGGAGAGCCACCAGATTCTCATTCCTCGTTTTCCCCAAAACCTCCATTAATGCCTCGAAATCCTTCTTAGAAACAACCACGTCCTTCAATCTCTTCACCACCACGGTGGTTCCTTCTTCCAGAACGGCCTTATACGACGTCCCTACGCTTCCCTTGCCCAGCACCTCCGCCGATGCTCTCAACAGATCCTCCAAATCGAAACTGTAAGCTCCGTTCTCCATGAAAACCAGCCTGTTCCTCTCCCCTTCCATGGACCCACCTGTAATGTCGTCTTTTGATGATGAAGTTCCCGCCTCCACTGGCACAGCACGAGCCGTGACCCCCGTCTTCTGGGGCTTGGATTCGCTCCGCCGGCTGCGTTTTCGCAGACAGAAGAGGAGGAGGAGGAGGAGGAGGAGGAGGAGAAAGAAGACGAATGCAGAAGCTACAGCGATCCCGATAATGGCGGCGGTTGATAGTTTTTTGGACTTTTTCCGGGCTGGGAGCGAAGGAACTTGAACAGAAGGCGACGGCGACGGCGATGGGAAGAACGGATTGCACGGCGGTAAAGGTCCTCCGCACAGATCTAAATTCCCGGAGAACGAGGACGCCGGAAATTTGGACAGAGTCTGGGGGATCGAACCGTTGAGGTTATTGTTCGAGACATTGAAGTTCAATAGCCCCCCTTCACCTATTGCGATGCTCGGCAAAGAACCGGAGAATCCATTGTTTTCCAGGAACAGTCCAGTGAGTTGAGTAAGATTGTTCACAGAAAAAGGAATCGAACCAGAGAAGTTATTAGACGAAAGATCGAGACGAGCCAGACGAGCCAACTGAGTCAGAGCCACCGGGAATCCGCCGGAAAGCTCGTTACCTTGCAAATAAACACTCCGGAGAAGCCTCAAGTTGGAAAAATCGGAGGGAATCTCACCGGAAAGACGGTTAGAACGTAGACTCAGAACTCGGAGCTGAGTCAACCTCCCCAGCGTATTGGCCGGAATCGACCCCACGAGCCCAACGCCGGGCAACCGGAGAGCATACACAAAAGACTGATCGGCGCTGCAAGAGACTCCGACCCAGTTGCAGGCGGAGGCAGAGGAGTCCCATTGAACCCGATTGGCGTGCTTGGTTTGAGAAAAAAAAGCAAGGAGAGCTTGCTTGTCGTCGGTCGGCTCCGACCACCCAGTCAAAAACCAATTGACGAACAGAAACCAAGCCACCAGAACAACCACATACCTGGACTCAAAACTCGCCGCCATTACTCCGGCGACGAGAACAGAAGAAAGATGAGGAAATGAGGCCCTAACTCGCTTCTGAAACAGAACCCTCCAACGCGGCGAGGATAGACGCCATTTGATCAAGAATGAGGGAGGATTAGAGGGGTATATCACGAGGAAGAAAAGGTGAAAAAGGAAAAAGAAAAGCAGGAAAGAAAAACAGAGCAACCCTTGCTGGCAACTGGTAGCAGAACAAGCGTTTTTACTTTCAATGTTTCAACACTGATCAACCCCACTCGCCACCCTTCGCGTGTAATCACGCAATTCCTCCCCAATTATTCTAATTGGCAATTTCCGCCTTAACTTCTTCCATACTCCCAATTAAACCTTATTATTCCTCTTTTTAATTATCATAGAATTTAGGGTTAATTTTAACTTGATTTTAAAATGTCTAAATTAACGTTGAGTCAAATATTTTAATTTAAAAGAATGTAAATTAACAAAAGCTTGCAAGTGATAAATAAAAAAATTTAATGCTTAGGGTTTTGTACTAAAAATCGAAAGTTTTGAAAATAATTGTCAATCAAAACCTTAAATAATAAAATAAATTTTAAACTATATTAATTAATATGACAAAAATATGAAACTAACATACTAAAACCTCAATGATTCATGTACAATCAATTGAAGGGTCACACATAGTTAAAATACAACGATCGCGATTACATAATAATTGATCGTTGTATGATCGTTTAAAATTTATTTTATTATGTAAAACAATGTGGGGCTAATTTTATCTTTGACTCGTAATTTTATTTTTGGCTCGTAGAACTATCAGATGCACTCACTATTTTTTGAACGTTCTATACAGACGTATTGACTTCATTCGAACGTCTGAAAAGTTTTAAATATATTTTTTTAAAAGTTAGACTTTTTGAACTGTTTAATCGAAATTCAAACCCTAATTTTTTACCTTTTTGTAGGTAATATTTCAAGATGACAAAAATCACACTACTTTTATACAAACTATTGTAATTAAATTGACACTCGAAATATCAGGATGTGACGTCGGATGTTCCACATTTAATAACGTCTATTTAAAGTCGCAACAACTTTCACCCAAAAAATTCAAAACCTTTATTCTAAATTATATATTTTTAATATAGTAGGCCCGAGCTCGGGTCAACAAATTCATGAAAAATAATATGTAGTTTTAAAGGAGTATGGAATTCAAATTAAATACACTAGTTCAAATATTTTATTAAATTATTATTATATTTATTATTTTTATATGGTATAAACATGTTTGTTAACTCAATTAATGTTATATGTTAACTATTTATAATTTATTATAATAATTATGATTTTTTTAAATAGTAATATCTACTAGAGTTAACTTTTACTTGATGTAAAGTGGGATATCTTTTTATAATTTAATTTCTTTATTTTTAAAAATTATTCATAAATACAAATAAAAGCTTCAAGTAATAACCATTAAAAATTTGAATTTTGCATGAATTATGAAAATTTAAAAAATTGCTTTGACTAAATGACTGAAAAGTGAAACACCGGAGTACAATTATTGGCGAAAGTCAATAAGAACTATTTTAAGACAAGCACCTAAAAAAATAATTATAACAAAAATATCCCAAAAATTTTCATAATTATTTTATTAACTAACTTCTCTGTCGCTCGAAACTCTACATCGACACGAGTAACGAAGGAGATGAAATTATATATATGCC